>JBCAUA010825130.1:0-14531 GCA_038406235.1 Peronia verruculata
ATGTATGTATGTATGTATGTATGTATGTATGTATGTATGTATGTATCTGTCTGTCTGTCTGTGTGTCTGTGTGTCTATCTATCTATCTATCTACTTCCTTGGACAGAACAACAGTTTTTTCACTCCACTTATAGCTGAAAACTTGCCAGTGAGGATGCAAGAAACTGTGAAAGGATAACAGAAACAGCAAGACTTATTGGTAGCCAGTAGATGATGGAAATCTTCAGCTGATCAACACTGATGTGGATGCTTGAGAGAGCTGAGGAGCACATGTGCTACATGACCATCTCTGCAGCAAGTGTGCAAATAATAAAAATGTTTTCTACCTTGTTAAAGTGAAGTATCTCAACACTGTGCCAAATTCCAAATGTTTCCTATGAATACTCTAGGAGCCTTAGGTTCTTGAAAATAGCTGATTTTCAAGTCACAAAATCCAAAATGGCGGCATATATGGCAACCAGATACAAAACAAGTTTTGTTTTCACTTTTCCTCTAATTTGATCATTCCGAATCCAAACTTGAAGCTTAAAAAGTCTTCAGTTTAATCTTTCAAGAAATCACCCCCCCCCCCCCTCCCCCCATATGTTAATAGACATGTGATTAAAGTTTTCATAATATCAAAAGTGACGGTGAAAAGCAAAAGATCAGCAACCCACCATGTTCAACTCGGTCCGCACATTGTGACCTTTCAGATAGGCATTGCCCTGAGTGACATTTGTCTCCCCTGTTAGCATGCGGAACACCGTTGTCTTGCCAGCACCGCTCTGGCCCAGCAGACCCAGGCATTCCTTCTCCGGCACCCCTACACAGATGTGATCTACAGCATTCACACGGTGGTATCGCTTGTGTAAGTTGGACAGGATCAACGTATCTGAAATATAGGTGAGGTACGTACATGAAGAGACAGGTCAATCAATGGAAATTTCACTTGATTTTAATTGCCTTTCCACAAACTCCTCTCACTTTGAAACCCTGTCTGTGACTAGCACATTCTAATTAACCCAAACAATCATATCTACCAACAAAAATCTAGGCCCCAGTTTTTATGATAATGCCAATTATAATCAAGCTACAATCCTGCCTTTTGAATCTGCTTAGCTCTGATTCAATTTGTGACATGTTAGTTTAATAAAATTCAGGTTATGTTATGTTAGGTTATGTAATGTTTTGCTCTGATATCCTATCGTATGTTACACTATTTTTGTATCATCTTACCTTTATAGACAATTTGTCTTCTTAGAGGTGAAGTTGACATTTTATACTATACAGAGGAGTAAACAAAAAAGGCAGTAGTACCAGTTTCAGAAAGCTCCTCCACACTGTTGTCATTGATGCGATCTCTCTCCTCTATCACGTCTGACTCATCCACAGGGATTTCAGGCTCAGCCATGGCAGAGACAACATTTCTCAGGCATAGGCGCAAACTGGAAACACAAGCAGTCAGTGTCAGTCAGATAATGACTATAGACATTGAGAACAAGGTAACCTGGAGATAGGACAGTTTATCTGCAGGCATCTATATATTACATAAGTTATGCAATAATATCACACACAGTGAGAAAACATTACTTAACCACAATTAGGGACTGGAATATAGGCAGTTAGTGTTATACGAAGGATTGGGAACCGCAAAGTAATACAACATTCCATGGCCTGTATGATGGGTAAGGGGATGATATAGTGGAGAGTAAGACATTTCTCTGACAAATTTACAGAATGAAGCACAGCCAGCAAATGTCATGTAAAATCATAAGGCAGAATAATGTCATATTCTCCAGAAAAGTGCACCTTCAGGCTGTAAAATGAGCCAGGGAATAATATAGTGGACTAGCACAGCCAGGAAATGTCATATATGAGTATATTGCTCTGCATAAGGCAGATTATTACTGAATTTCATAGTCAAGTATGTATACATGAGCTGGGCAAAAAAAAAGAGGACAGTATGATAACATACTGATGCAAACGTAGATACTAGTACACACGTAGCAAATGTTACACAAGGACATTTAGACATGGCAATTGCAAATTGATGTAACATCCTGCAGGATTGTACATCTGCAAACTGCCAGACAGGGTCTGTAATAGCACATAATGAGCGACATGAAACTGTGAAAGTCAAAATTACTATACAGCATTTTTTTGTCACACAGACCTCCAGACCATAACACACACTATACAAAGATATCAGTTTCTGAATGGCAAAGTCACTACCTTATGCTCATATCCACATAATATCCGTGGAAAATGGAAAATGGCCACAACAAACTATTAAAAAGGACACTAAAGCCATGAGTTTAAGAACACACAGTTATTACAAAGCAATTCCAACATCACCCAGAATGACAGATGACTTACTATAGCTTATGGAACAAGCCGTACTCTATCAGGCAGACGGTCACGGTGCCCACAAGGCCTTGGATCAGCATGAAGATCAAATGCGACCGGATCCCTTTCTCTCTCTCAAGGGCAAAGAAGTCGTCTGACCATTCAAAGCATTTGGCATCCGGGTCAACAGAATAGCACATATCTGAGCATGTCCAAAGAATACAGTACAAAATGAGACTCAAAGTCATAACAATTGGGCATTTGTTGTCATAAACATAGAACTTGAATCACAATTTGAAAAGTCCTCAGCATGAAAACAGATTAAATAAAACAAATTTTCATTTCAGGGAAATGCCTTGAACATCAAGGCCAAAACTGCCAACTGGTTAAAAAAAAAATACATTTATACAAATACAAAAATAATATGCACATAGATGAAATACCATCATCAGAGGGTCACATTTTCTAAACATTAAATTATTTGACAGGGCAATCACATTTTCATCATTTTAATCATCGTTGGTCAACATATTCAGGGCATAGGCCTTGGAGTGAAGACCCTCACTCAACTCATTTGTTATGGCAGTTTTTTCATATGTGGCTGGGGTTCTAAGTACAGATTGGTTTAATTTCACTCAGACTTTATTTTAATTAGATATCAGAGTAAAGAAAACTGAATGAGCAGTTATGACTTGCATGTTTTGCGCACAAATATAACGGTATGAATGAGAATTTTCTAAACTTCATTATCAAACCAGAAAAAAGGTATGTATTCCCTTAATAAATACTCTCTCGATTATTCTACTCATTGGTGTCTGATAGAAGTTTGTGCCTGAAACTTCTGTGTGTTAGAATAAATGCGTTAACCCATTTTAAGTAAATTTTACTATTTCACCCCACAGCACAAAAAAAACTATTCCTCATTATTTGACTGTTCACAACACTGTTTTAAGACAGTTTTACTACAACAAAGCTGAACAATAAACCCTACGATCATTATAGCTGTTGCCTCTCCTATAATACAAAAAGACACATCAATGAATCTGTTCGTGTGTTCATGTTTAGAAAGTTACGAAGCGTCATCATATGCTACACTAGTTTTTGGATCCAAAAATATGCATCAATGAACTTTTGATAAATGATACTAATACAGATTCTCAATAACATTCTAGGAGAAACTTTGGTAATTCTATTATGATTTTTTTTTATATTTTGCATCTCTGGCCCAATGTTGTAGTTATGAAACACTTGGTCTATAGAATGATCAACATTGTATTTTACTTCTTCATTACTTTCAGCATTTTCCTCCACAGAAAATGATTTTCTCTAGCTCTTCTGGATTTATAGGTAGGTTTTCTGCTCCAACCTGTAAGCCTGCCATCGGTGGGATGTCTCCCATGGCGTGCCATCCTCGACATTCCAAGGGAGGCATCTCTTCTCTCTCCTTGCTGCTGTCCCATTTTCTTTCCTTTCTACTTTGTGACGTGTAAACATATCTTACCGTGTTTGACAAAATATAGCCTTAATCATTCTGATGTGTCTTTAAATCCCCAACACAAACAAACAAACTCCCAAAGCGTCTTACTTTAGACAGTTATGAAGGTAATTTATATCCCAATTGTCCTTCTGGCATGTACCTTTTCGCATTTACGGTCTCTAGAGGATTAAATGAGTTATACAATTTCATAACTTTCTTATCGATAGCTGGATATGAAGCAACACAACAGACAAGACTAAACAGTTCAGCACCTGGATATCTGTAGCAACACAAGCTGTTAATGCCTTGCTTGCACTGCGGCTCGACAGGCTCGCAGATCCGCTTGGTCTCATAGTTACGCAGGATGAAGTTGAAGCACTGGGAGAGGTTGAAGGTGGGGAAGATAACAGTGAAGAGCCAGTCAAAGACTTCACCCAGCCGCTTGTTCTCCGTGTTTGGTTTAGTGAACTCAAAGACCATGATGTCTGTCAGTAGGACTGGAGACAGGCAAACAAGCAGTCAGATGAGTATGGATAGATAGATGCCACTGATGAATAAGTGATTCTTAGGCATTAAACATAACAATCCTAGCTATCAAACACATCAATAAAATAGTCTTATTTAAGGAATGCTTGTAAAAACAAACTCCAAATAATGAGCTCAACAGTAGATGGATCTACCTATTATTTTTTAAATCCATTTACTTAAGAATAATCAGCCAATTGACTAAGCTGAAAAAGAAATAATCAAACTATTTATCAACAACAAAAAACATTCAATCAATATACTGATTCACTGGACAATCCAAAAATCAATCAATGGGCAATCATTCGTGTTCAGGGTACTCACCAGAGAACAGATTGAAGATGACCACCCCGGCCAAGCCTGAGGAAGGCGTGGCAAAGAGAAAATGCACTGCGTAAGTACAGGGCAAGATGGCCCACACAAAGCAGGCAACAATGAGCAAAACAATCATCCAATTGTTGTCGTCAAGGAATGCCCGCTGGTTGAAGAAGATGAAGATGATGAAGAGAGAGATGGTGGGGATGATGAAATTAATGGCATCCCAAAGGAGAGTGGTCAGCCAGTACATGATCATACTCACTCCGAAGATGGCATGCATGTGTTTCACTCCTGACTGAAAGATAGATATATATATATAAAAATAAAGCATTAATGTCAAATGTTCAATTCAGTTGTGTTTCACCTCTACCTGAAAGTAAATTTGCCTCAAACTTAACGGAAAAAATAATATCAGCTAATAGCCACATAGCAAAGTTCAGAAAATAGCATGTACATGTTTTACACCCCAAATAAAGATAAATTTTAAAAAAAAAAAAGAACCTGTGTCAACTGACAACTGGTAAGAGGATAGCATGCAAATGTTGCACACCAACTGAAAAATATATTTTAAAAATATAAAGCTTAATGTCAACTGTTCAATGGTTGCATGGTTTCACATTGGACTGGAGGACATGAAAGAAAAATGAGCTCCTTACACGATAGTTCAAAAGATAGTATACACATTTTATAACAATCTCACATGAGGAGAGGCAATGCATATGTCTCACAGCCGGTCAATATAGTCATATGTCAATCTGCCACTATTATGTAAATCCTTAACTTATAAATTTTCATTTGGTGAAAAAAGTTTTCAGCTAGATTGATTGTGGCCAGGGACATTTTAATTCATAGAGAGAAGGTGGTCAGAGTGGACAAAAAATGAACAGTTCAGCGTTTAAACAAATATTCATCTCATAACATCTTGATATACTTACTATCAGCCCATAAGAGCAATATTTCCTTGTTAAAAAATGAACAGTCTTTCTGATATTAAACCACCTTCATCATATCTAATTATCAATTTCTTTGTCCCAGTCCAGTGATTAAGAATCATCTTGACAGGCCATGAGACATAAACACAAAACTGAGTTCTTTTCTATTTTTTTTTTTAATGCTATTTTATCTGCTCCATTTACAAGGCTAGAACGGCAACATCAATAAAGCAAGATGTACAACACTATTAACTATGTTACAAATAATATCATTAGCTATATTACAAATAAACTATAAAACTTCAAAGACACATGGAAGAGGAGACAGTATTCACCTGTCTTTCTCTCAGCAGGTAATGCACAACCAGAGATGAGTACATGGCATAGCCTATCCCAGTGAACATGCCCACAAAGAAGCCCGACCTATAGCTCTCAAACACTCGGAAATTGATCTCCGATTCTCCCTCCTTCGGCAGAGGTTGAATGCCAAAGGTCATGCTGTATGATTCATTCAAGAAAAGCTGGGCTATTGTGTTCATCAAGACATTCAGCTGAAACAGCAAGAACAGTAATACAAAAACGTGTGGTATGTTCAATAATGGTGCCATTTGCCTTAAATAACATCTTAACCCTTCAAAATTTTGCTTTTCGTCAATCACAATTGAAACACATAACACATAAGTGTTATGTTATTTTTTTACCACGGTTGTGGACAGCTGAGATAACCACCACTATAGGAGGTTGAAAAGCTTATAAAAACCACCAAAATTTTGCTTTTTAACAAAAATGTCAATGTAACAAAATTTCATGTCCTGTCAACTGTCCATGGCTTAAAAGTGGTACTCAGTACAAGTCCAGAAGTTGAGCATTTCCATCATTTGAAAACTCACAATGTCAAATAAACTAACAACACGGGCACTATAAAATAGGTCATATCTGACTTAGCAAAAACTTGGAAATCTCCGGGCAGTGTGTTTGTACTACTAAAAAAATGACACTTACTGATATTTGTTACCGCTCCACCATGAGACCCAAGAACATTTGTCACCGGTCCTGTGCATTTTTTATGCGTTTTTCTATGTCCGTGGTAGTGAATAGTTTGGAGTGTTAGTACCTACTACTAAAATTAGACGGGGATTTTCAGCCATTCAATTGGTCAGAGCAAATCTATGTGGAGTGACTTCCATCTGTTCGAGGATAATGTCTATTCAGCTCTTAAATAGATAAGGGCTATACAGATAAAAATGAGGATCAAATCTAATGATTACAACACTGCAGACATGGACTTAAAATTCTAATACTCACAGACACAAACATGGCATGATAAGGCTCTCCGTTATACAGGACTGTGGCGATGAAGCTTGGATCTGTAGGACCTTGTTCAAAACCTGCCCCAATGATGTATTGCAGGTCAAAATTAGCTTTGCCCACCTCTTTGGATTTCTCTAGAAAGTATTCGTCATAGTCTGAAGACTGGAAAATTTGGAAGATCCTTTTCAATATCTCTACCAAGTAATACCTTTACAGCGGATATGACAAAATACTTGGAACATTTTATACTTTCTCTGCTTGCACAACAAGACTTTATCAAAGTCTAAGAACGAGAATATTTAGAAGATTCTCCATTTTTACTGTTTGCACAAGACAATGTCGTTACAGTTTATAAACTGAAATATCTGGGATTTCTCTATCTTTGTTGTACAGACAAAGTAATATTATCGTAGTTTATAGAATGACTTTATCAAAAGAAAATATTTTATCTATATCGTTTACACAAAATAATAAAACCAAAATTTCAAAATTGATATATTTAGAGCATACTCTATTGCCAGTGTTTGTACAAAGCAAAACCTGTCTTACTGGTCCCACTGTACGTCAACCTCGTTGGAAATATCTTAATTGCTTATTATATTATAAAAATGACCAAAAGAAAGTAAATGTCTCAGTCTGAAGAGCAAACGTTTTTCTTACAACAATGCTCATCCAATCTCTTTTCAATCCTCAATGCCTTGTGAATTTTATGAATGACCACACATAGCAATAAAACTAAAATCTCTCCACAACTCTTAGCTACTGTGCATGCACGTGAGAAAGGGTGAACATGTACTTTTTAGAACAAAGCTCCACTTTATAAAAAGATGAAATCTACTGTGTACTGTTTACTGTGTACTGTTATGTCCCACCCAAGTAGTTTATACTGTTACTAGCTGGGTACCCCCACAGCCTCTGTGGGAGGTTTTTTAAAAATATATAGTCCTGCGACTTTTTTGGCCAGCATGCCCACCTCGCCCACCTTGATGCTGATATTTTGGTTCATTAAACTGAATATTACTCAAAGAAAACGTGTTTTAAACGCATCATGTGTCCCGCACTGAAGTGATGGCAGACGAAATGAATGATAGTTTGGCATTAAAACAATAAATTAAAACAACTCTGTAAATTCAATCAAAATAAAGAGTAGCCTATAACACAGGTGGGTATGAGTTGCCCACGCCTGTAATTTTATTTGAATTTTAAAGGCCTGCTGATTAGGACTTGAATGGACCATAAGATAAGTGCCACGCCCTCTGATCACTTTTATTATATAGATACTTCAATGTATGTTAGGCCAAATTGAGAAACCAATGGTAAATTTTGATATAATAATTTTATTATCCTTCTGACACTCAAGATTTTGATCAGCCTAGTCAATTACTTCCCTTTGTCAGACATAAAGAGTGTTGACAAAACAATGTAAGCTTGAAAAAAATCCTTGGAATTTTTTTAGGCCATGACGTACATTTCATGACAAAAGTGTGTAAGTGATCTTTTTTCCTTCTCTTTTATCTTCACTGTTTGTACAAAGTCTTGCTGATCCCATCCTAAACCCACCATGCTGAGAACAATCAAATGTTACTTTGTACAAGGAAATCTCCACTCTTTCATTAAAACACACAGTACATTTGGAGGGCACCATGATCCCTTAAACTGATTCGGTAATGAATTTCATAAAAATTTCATCTTTAATCACTTTATTTGTGAACAAAACACGCTAATCTCAATACTCATTCAATTGCTCTCAAAACTAATACAGGATCCCAAAACAATGTATACACTCCTTGAAACATTAGAACAATTCAACTTTTTGATTTCAACTAGTAAATAGGATTGATACAAGAGAAAGAATATACATTTAAAGAACTTGAGAGTAAAATATAAAAAACAGAGCAAATTCACCTTTAAGTTAAAAGTCAAAATCAATAAACTGAATGTATAATCAAAATGTCTTTTTCTAAGATTAAGTGCAGATGTTTTCAGCATCCTGTGCAAAAACTCAGCCCAAATATGAGAAAAAACAACAACTTCCGTGCATATAAATTATAGTTAAGGAGGGTTGAGGGCACTCACTGGCAGCTGGGTCAGATCCATCATCTTCTGTCTGTAGTCAAACTGATCCTCGTACAGATCCCCGATGGTGGCTGTTTCCGTGTCATAGTAATACGGCACTATCGTTCGGCCGTACATTTCCACGTTGAAGAATAGCAGTGGCTGTTTCTTGCCCACTGGGCTGATGACGGAAGAGTCAATAATGATGAAGAGAAGGACAAATGAGCCTGGAAGCATGTAGACCAGCACTGCCATCATCCAATGCTGCCGCAGCACAATATAGCGCTTTTTGAGCAGGGCAAGAAACTGAGCCAGGAGCAGCTGGAAGCCAGTGATGGGTATAAATCCTGAATTAAACTCTGTAACAGACAATATTTAGGAACAGAATTACCTCATATAATTGATCTAGGCCATTCAGATAACAAAAAGTTTTGTAGGAGAGAGAAGCAGGAAAGACAGAGTATTTAGTGTTAAGGATTCAACATTTTGCTCCACATTTCTGCAAAGATTCAGAGTAACAAAATGTGGCAGCAGCAACACTCAGACATCACATGAACAACAGTGCAAAAGACAAATCTGCTGAGGAATTATAAGGAATAATGATATACCTGAAATAACAATACCAAATGTGTGTGACACAGAACTGGGACAAACAAAACAAGAAAACCATATAAGCTGTCAAAGTCATGACAATAGCCTACATTTTCTACATGATCAAACTGATACGGTTGATCCTTCACAAAATCTATGAAAACAAAAAATATAGATGTAGTATAAATGATGCTATGCGGTCACAGTTTATTAACATCAAAATTAAACATGTGATCTTGTCAAAATGAACATAAAAAAAAAAAAAAGCTGACTAAAAAAAATCTTTTAAAATACGCATACAAACCAAAAAAAATACCAAAACAACCTAACAAACAAAAGAAAGATAAATTTTCCATTGAACATCAAATTTACTCCCGACCCAAAATGTTGGGATCATCGACAAAGCCCAGCATGGAGCTGGTACGACTGGTGCCAGATCTGTCAAAGCTGCCACTTTGGCTCAGATTCTCCACCACCTCGCCAGATCTGTGCAAACAGAAGCTCTCTATAGAACACTTGGTACAACAATCAACAACAGACTAAGCATCCCTAAACCAGCTAGAACCAATTTTTCTTCAGATCTATAAAGCAGAAATAGGACTTATAATTTATGCACTTGTGTGTTACATCCATTACAGAAATAATGAACGCCATGTTTTCACGGAGGATACACCCTATCTGCACACCAGTTTTGTTGCTTTTGAAAATTTACATATTATCGGATGAAAAAGATAGTGTCAGACTGAGTATAGTTGAACGTTTTCTTTTTATGAACACATGCATGTATCAAAAAAATACAACAACAAAAAAAATCAAATCCATCAAAAGGGAGTAAGTAGCATACGGATTTGGGTGTTTTATTTTTTCCTAATGTAAGATCTGGACTTTCAAACCAGGTAAATTGCAGTGATCTTTGATCTGTCTGTTTTGATGATTAGAGTTGGCTCCTGCAATCCTTTTTTTTTTTTTTTAAACAGTCTCGCATTTGTCTTAACTTCAAGGGTAAAAGAATAATATTTAAAGAACCATTGTGACAATTTTGTTTTTTGACAGCTTCTAAAGGCAATTGTGAACATTCACCAAACTTTGCTCTGACTCCACAGTGGTGGTGAGTATGGTAAACAAAGGTAGGTCTAAGAGGACCACTGCGATGCCCTGTATATGAACACTTGCAAAAAAAAAAAAAAAAGATACAACTTGTATTGCAAATACAACTTGTACCACAAGCACACTCAAACGCATTAATTTTTAGGAAAGTTTTATGTGTAATAAAATAAGATAATAAAAAAAAAAAAGAGTTTGATGCATATTTAACCTTCCTATGATACAACAGTAGAAATTCAAGCACTACAGTCATATCACAAGAATGGAGAACTGTGAAAAATAAAAGAAATAAGGAAAACAGAATAAAAGGCTGGAGAATAATCTAACAATGGACTGATCTCGGTTTAGCCATTCTATTGAAACTTGTTGAAGGTCTGAGATGGAGAAAAGTTGCCAAGATGCCATTAGTGATACTAAAACAGTCGTCCACCTTATAACCAATTTGCCAAATACTTAATAATTCATATCTGACTAAGCAAAAACCTGGAAATCCCAAGCATAGTGTTTGCACCTCCCTACCCCCCTGCATAAAATAGAACGCTCACTGATGTTTGCTACCGCCCCACCATGAGATCCGGGAACAGTTGTCACCGGTCCCGTGCATTTTTTATGTGTTTTTCTATGTCAGTGGTAGTGAATAGCTTAGAGTGTTTGTATCCCTAGGCCCTCTACTAAATTAGATTCAGATTTCCAGCCATTCCCGTGGTCGGAACAAATCTATTGGCGCACAGCCTGCTACAATTACCTGATGAAGACTTCCTCCATAGTGGTTGCTGTAGTACCAAAACTCTGAATCTGCAGTTCCTCTTTGTTGGCATTCAGGAACCTGAACAGCTCAGGAAAGTTGGCACATTCAGTGTCGGGGAGCAGGTAGGTTACCTCACTGCTGACTGTGTACTCCACCTGCGCATTTTTCACCTTGGACTGAATGACTTTGGTCAGTTCCTCCATATTGGTTTTACTTTTGCGGACAATGATGAGATGGTACCCTGTGCCTGAGATAAAACATTTTTAACAAAATAGTGTGTACAGATAGACCCAATGATGAGGTGGAATGCTGTTGAAGTTTCATCTAGTACAGTCAAGCTTGGAAAACTTGAATTTCTCAAAGGTCAAAATATGTGTTTGAGATGTCTGTAATTCGAGATTTCTATGACAGATTTCTTGCGATATAACCATGATGACTTTGATGTGGTCTGATCTCGACAGTATTGTAGGGATTAACACCCCTCAGCTCATCTGCATGACATCATCTACTGTCATTTGAACAGCATGTTACAGTCTCGCCATGTCGCTGTGTGTGCATTGCATAAGTAGGCTATGGTTATTCTTTGCAATACATGTACTGTGTGTGGGATTATTCATTATCTTGACCAATCACCACACCAGCACCTCCCCATGATTCGTCTTCAATGATGCCAACATTTAGACCAATAAAGTACAGAGGCCTACTGCCTATCTCGATCACTCCTGCATGCCTAGGGTGAGCAAGGCTAGATAAAAAATTGGCCTAATCAGATATTCTGCTGCTCTGAGATCCAGCACACGATGATGAAATCGTTTGAGATGCATATTAAGTGATGAAGAAAATCATGTTAATAATACAAAGAAAAAAGAAATTTGATAAGGGCCCATTAGACAGGGGTCTTTGGTATTTCCATGAATTTGAGATTAATGTGCTTGAGTTACCTGTGCTTGACTGCAGTATTATTTTACTGGCTTTGTATTTTTGATAACAATGACACAGCTTCCTATGTTTGTAACAATACCATGATAATGAGAAGATAAACATCTGCCTCTTGACAAGAGTGTAAAAGTAAGGCAGGTTCAAATCCTGCATGGGTATGCGAAAGATGTGAACCTCCTTCTTATCAACAACTCAATAGTCCCCTGATTTCCTGAGTAGGAAAGTCCTATGTCAATCCATCTTGGATAACTACAAATATGTTCCAGAGGTCCTGTGTCTACATTACACACAATCCACATTTAAAGCACATTAAAGAACCATTGGCAGTTAAAAGTCAGATGAAGAGCTGTGGAGATGCCGCTGACCAGGCAAAACGTAAAAAAAAAAATAAAAAAAACAAAAAAAAACATAAAAATTTCTTTCTGATAAATTTCTTCTAACCAAACTGGCCAAGCACTTGTAACCCACATAATCCTACTTCTAAGATTAAATAATGCATTATAATGTACTGAAAAATAAGAACAAAAACAATTATGGTTAAAAGTAAACACAAAACCTTATTATGCAACAAGTGACCTGGATCATCAAATGGGAAAAACTGATAAAAGTATAATTTTTGCATAAATTTCCCTAATCAGATCAACTGAGCTCTGAACCAGGTCAGGTCAGGTTTCTATAGGCCTTTCAGTCCCTTTTTGAATGAGATTATCTCAGGAATTTACTGTAAACCGTGACAGGCTGTGGCAAAGGTTATTAGCACTTTGTGAGTTCTCAGATCTGAGATCTGAAAAAAATATGATAAACCATTCAGCATAACACCCTATGAGTGCCTTAGAAACCACTTATACCACATATGGAGTTCATGAATGTTTTGGTCCACTACATTTGTTCAAGTTTCAAATAAAAAAAAAAAGTAATATATTTATGTCCAAATAACAGTTTCTATGCCTGTATACTTGAATTTGGACAAGAAATCTGAGCAACATCAAGGGTCTAAATGACACATTGAGGAGTTTGCCATGAAATCTTGACTTACAGCATTTCTTTAGGAACATGAAAGTTGGCGAAGTAATATTTCAGTGTTTCTTCAAGAATGTAACAAAATTTTAACTCACATGCGACCCCTTCAGAGATTCCAAAAATGATAAAAGATGTAGACTAAAACCTACTCAAGAAACACTTACCATACAGTTTCTTCAAGAACATAGATGTACCACAACATTGCAAAGCTCCCTCCACCATGATGGCTATACGATCACCCAGAGCGTCAGCTTCATCCATGTAGTGTGTGCTGAGCAAGAGAACGCGGTCCCTTTTGTTCCTTTGTAAGACGTCCCATGTCAGCCGCCGGGTTCCTGGATCCATGCCAGAAGATGGTTCGTCTAGAAATACAACCTGTGTGTTCAAAAATGAATGGGCAGTGTGATGTGTGATAACAAGGCAATGTGAGAGAGAGGACTGACTGAATTTTTATTTCACAAACCTTCTGAGTAATCTTGTAAAGCAATACTGGAAAAGATTATTGAATTTTGATTCGACACAGCATTTAATGGAAAGTCAAATGAGACAAACTAGGAGAAAACTGACTGGATTTTGATTTAACATAGTATCTAATGGGCTGTCTAAAGAGGCAATGACTAAATGGATCTCATTTTGTCATAGTATTTAATGGTCAGTCTGTTGCATTTTGGACTGAATTTTGATCAGATCTTGAGGTCTGTTAAGACACTATAAAAGAAACAGACTGAATTTTGAATTTACACCACATTGAATAAACAGCCTCATCGAGTAATATATGAGAAGGCTGATTGCATTTTGATTCATGACAATACAAGATCTTAGTTTATATTTTATTTATAGCCACATGCTCTGACCACTGTAGTTACAGTATAGCATTTGGGGCGGAGTTTTGATTACATGAGATAGCCATATGACCTCTCAATTCTCAATATCACTTTAGGTACTTTCACTTTGATTTTATGCCATAGCCATGAACAGAGATTTGATAATGCAATGCAGCCATAAAATGAACTGAATTTTTACTTCACAGCACAATAGTAGAGTCTCGATTAAGCCCATCGCCCCGAAATTTCGTGAGTCTATTTTTAGAAGAGGGGCAAATGTCGAGCGCACCCGCTTGCGCTCTATGATGGCGAATAGCAAAAAGTTAGTTTCGGGGCGAAGAACATCTTGTCTTTGCAAGAAT
>JBCAUA010825141.1:0-14530 GCA_038406235.1 Peronia verruculata
TGAATACGATGGAAAAGGTTAAAATAACCTAACTGTAATAATAAAAAAAATCACCTCCAGGACCAGCCCCCCCCCCCCTTAAGAGTTTACAAGAGTGCGGGGAAGGGTGATACAGTAGAGGGAGAGTTGATAATAGCATTGGGGGGGGGGGAGATTTATAAATTGTTAAAATGTACCGGTATGTTAAAAACAAAATAAATATGGTGTCCTTACTTGGCCGATTTCGGCTTACCGTGAACAGTCTTGGGACTTAACAGCCGGAACAAAAGAGAGACTTCTGTATACATGTAATGGAATAGCAACAATTTCAAAAACAACAAATGCAACAGCTGAACACGTTGTAATAGCAACAACAACAAACAACAACAATAACAACAACAGCAAACAATAATCACAGCAAAAAACAACATCAACATCAACAACAACAATAAAAATGACAAGTATAGCAACAACATCAACAACAGCAAACAATAATGACAGCAACAACAACGTCATCATCATCAACAACAACAACAATAAAAATGACAATTAAAACAACAACAACAAAGAACAACAACAACAATAAAAATGACAATTATAACAACAACAAAGAACAACAACAACAACAACAACAGCAAACAATAATGACAGCAACAACAACGTCATCGTCATCATCATCAACAACAACAACAATAAAAATGACATTATAACAACAACAACAAAGAACAACAACAACAGCAGCAGCAAACAATAATGACAGCAGCAACAACAACAACATCATAATCATCATCATCATCAACAAAAACAATAAAAATGACAATTTAGGAACAACAACAAACAATACCAGCAAATAACCAAAACAATACAAACAGCAAACAATTTTTTGCAGGAACACGACATTTCCAATCAATGCAAAATGAGAGCTTTTAATTTTTGCATAGCCCTAAACCTAATTAAAATACCGACTCTATTAGCAGGTCACGATAAACATCGCTATTTCTCACTTCAAATAATGAACAAAACCCATTGATTATTCCAACTCACGTTTTTATTCCTTTCTTCAACTTCATTCTATTCCATTCCATTTATTCAGCCTAAGAGCCATCTTTCTTGCCAACAATACTTCTACACATTAATGCCTTCCGCTGCTTTTGGCTCGTATTTCTTTTTCCAGTTGTTTTCTTGCAATCTTCAACTACGAGAATCCATCTCTGCAAGTGATTGCAAAAGGGGAAAAAATAACAACAACAAATAAAAAAACAAACAAAGTTGGCACAGAAATTAAACAACTTTCCAAATTGCAAAGTCAGCTCAATGTGGAGTTCGGTGGAACCAGTGCCGACGTTCTGTGTAAAATGCCATTTCTTTTTTCATTCATCCATCCACTCTTCCATCCATTCATCTATCCATCCATCCATCCATCCATTGACTCATTCATCTATCCATCCATCCACTCATCCATCTATCCATCGATCCACTCATCCATCCATCCAATTATCCCTCCCTCCATATGTCTATCCATCCATCCACTCATTCATCCATCCATCCAATTATACCTCCATCCATCCATCATCCATCCATCCATCCATCCAGTGAACGTACGCCAGCGGCAGCTTGGAAAGCATGAATACCTGCATGCATCTAATGTTGGACTTTCCAGGCGCTGGACATGCTCGAATCTGTTCGCCACTGATAAGATCTACGACGTGACAAACCGGAAGAATTCAGAGTAGAAAGTGACAGAGAAAAAAGTTCTCTCATGTCAGAGAGACGTTGTCTGTAAAACTTAACAGCCACCTTACTACAAACCTGGAAATGGTGACAGCTCGGTCCTTACCTACAGGAGGCAGAGGTAGGAAGTTGTGTGAATGACCATGGGACGCAAGACTTCTGTAAAACCTCAGACTAGTTCAACAGTCTACAACCCTCAACCCTCTACCCACAAAAAAATCTCAGCGAAAAACAGTCAACCTCTATAAAAGAAAAAAAAAATAAAAAAAATAATCCTACTTTCTTAGGATTGAAAGGCTTAAGAAAAAAAAGATGGTGAGACAAGATTGAGGAATGGACAAAGAGAACATATGTAGAGACTCAGGTCCTAACCATCCGCCACAGATGGAGAAGGTTGGTGCACTACACGTCAGAAGATGTTCTGATAGGCCGAGGCGGAGATAAGGGCTAAACAGAAGAGAAAGAACAAGTAATCTTGCTGTTCCTTTTCCCAAATACTGTATCGTCTGTGCTGCGAAGTCGGCGCCTCCGTTTTTTCCGAACCTAGGGGAATCCCCTTCAGATCTCGCGAGAATGATTAATATCTAATTTGAATACAGGAACGGGATTTCGCGAGATTTAGGCTGAGTAGCTAAAAATAGAGGCGCGGACTTCGGAGCACAGTATATAAATCTGCAACAAAAACCCAGTATTGGTTTATGGACTCGAAAACTAGTGAAAATATCCATATGAGTTTGGCACACCAGCATAGCTGCACATGGATCTGTGTTTCTATATACATAAACCCGAAAAAAAAAAAAAAAACTTATTACCTTTGACGTTATTCTTAAAATGCGATAATAATTAAAAAAACAAACTGGCGAGGGTGCTTGATCTTAATTGTACGTTCGATGGTATGACGCGTTCACTTTTCTATGTGTAAACTTTCAGTTTAATCAATCAGAAATACCAACATCCAGGCTCGCACACTTGCCATAGACCTTGAGTCGCAGGGACATAAAATATTGAACAAAACCACCTACAAGAAGACGTGTTTTTAGAAGTGTTTTAGCCGACAGAGGGTGTAACCGTGAAGTTCGCCGGTAACATTCCAGCCAGCCTTTCTCCAGGCGGGCACTAGGATGACCTGGTTCGCCTGACGTCACAATGAGCTTTGAAACGTCCATCTCACGTCCCGTGGGCCAGAAAGTGACAAAGGAAAATCTCACGCGTCATCTGGCAGTCAAATTGTCCTGATCTAACCACACAATCATGATTGCCGGCTGGATCAAATGTCAGAGGCCACCACTAGAGAGAACCGCTCTTCTTTCTTGTTGTTGTTCTTTCTTCTCGTCTTCTTCTTCCTCGTCTTCTTCTTCTGTCTTCTTCTTCCTCTTCTTTTTCTTCCTCTTCTTCTTCTTCTTCCTCGTCGTCGTCTTCTTCTTTTTCCTCTCCTTCTTTTCTTTTCCTCTTCTCTTTCTTCTTCTCCCTCGTCTTTTTCTTCTTTTTCCTCTTCGTCTTCTTCTTCTTTTTCTCCTCCTTCTTCTTCCTCGTCGTCGTCTTCTTCTTCTTCCTCTCCTTCTTCTTTTCCCTCGTCATCTTCTTCTTCCTCTCCTTCTTCTTCTGCCTCGTCTCCTTCTTCTACTTCTTCTTCTCCAGCTTAAGCGTCCTCTTCCCTGCTCTTTTTGTCTTCTTCACATCCACAGGTCCTTCAGTATTATCCGCCTGCAGTGGTTTGAGAGGATTCTCAGAGAGGCAACGGTTCCTTGGGGAAGAGAAATGGGGTCAGAGAAAAGGCCAGACGCCTGTCAGGGACAGTTTAGCTGTCCCTCCCTCTCGCCGCTGTGATGACATGATGTGACATGGGCTCAGCCAGTCGTCTCCAGCAGCGATAGGTACTCACTCTTTCTGTCTCTCTCTCTCTTTAGTTCCTGCAGTCACAGGCAGGCATTCAGGCAGACATTCAGACAAACATCACTGACAGACAACCAGACAGGCAGGCATTCAACAGAAAGTCCGACACTGAGACAGACATTCAGACAGTCGGGCATTCTAACAGAAAGTCAGACACTGAGACAGACATTCAGACAGGCAGGCATTCAATAGAAAGTCACACACTGAGACAGACATTCAGACAGGCAGGCATTCTAACAGAAAGTCAGACACTGAGACAGACATTCAGACAGGCAGGCATTTAACAGAAAGTCAGACACTGAGACAGACATTCAGACAGGCAGACACTCAACAGAAAGTCAGACACTGAGACAGACATTCAGACAGGCAGACAGTCAACAGAAAGTTAGACACTGAGACAGACATTCAGACAGGCAGACAGTCAACAGAACGTTAGACACTGAGACAGACATTCAGACAGGCAGGCATTCAACAGAAAGTCAGACACTGAGACAGACATTCAGACAGGCAGGCATTCAACAGAAAGTCAGACACTGAGACAGACATTCAGACAAACTGTCGGGCAAACATTCAGACAAACTGTCGGGCAGACATCCATATTAGAAAAATGTTCTGGAAGACATTCAAGTCAACTTTGTAGTCAGACATTCTTATTTTTTTTTTTTTGTTGTTTATTTGTTTGTGTTGGGTTTTTACGACATATGAGCACGATTACGGCTATACTGTGTCAAGCACAGTAAGATACGTCTACACGTCAAGAAGAGGAGAGGAAAGAAAGCGGGACAGAAGACAGGAGCAAAGAGAGAGAGAAGAGATGTCTTACCTGGAATGTCGAGGATGGCACTCTATGGGAGACACCCCACTAATTACGGGCTTACACCGCCTGCAGGTGGGAACAGAGGACCCACTTATAAGCCCCGGGCTCCCGCGGCAGCTATTCAAGTGCACAACGAGATAGACACTGACACAAACTTTGAGACGGATGTCCTGACAGACTCTCGAAAAGACATTGAGACAGACATTTTGGCAGACATACGATCAAACATTTTACAGTAACACACTGTAGGTGGACACGATGAATTCTGGATAGGCTTGCTTGTCTAGCTTAGTTTCTTGCACATGGAGTACAGTGTACCTAACAAATTGTCGATGCAACGAAAAATGTTTGCACTTGCAAGAACTATTTCTAAAATTAATATTCTTCCTTTGATATATTTTCACAAAATATAACACTATCTGGAAGAGAAAAAAAATGATAAGCGCCGAATTCTAAATGTGCATGCTCCAAAACTCAGTAGGCTTTTCTATCAAATTGTCACATATATACGAACAAAATGTCGTATTTACCAACAGAATAGTATGACTTGTGACCAGATGTACAGGAAATGTCCTAAAGAGACATTTCCCTTGTCGAGGATGATATTTCATTAGTGGGCTTTCCCCGCCTGCAGGTGGGAGCAAAGAGCTTACTTATATACCCCGGGCCTCCGCGCTGTGTGTGTGTGTGTGTGCGTGCGTGCGTGCGTGCGTACGTGGGTGCGTGCGTGCGTGTGTGTGTGTGTGTGAGAGAGAGAGAGGAGAGAGTTCACAGAGAGAGGGGAGGGAAATGAGAACCGGAGGGTGGCAGAGAATTAATATAATATATATATATTTTGATTATATAAAAGTCTCTCAATGTAGTTTTTCGTTTATCTAATACTCCGCGTTGCAATATGCTAGAGGTTATTTTGTTTGCCTACGCCGTGGAAACCATTATCCTGTGACTATTCAATACAATATGGATGGTCATGATGCTGTACCTTAATGTAACAAATTAATAATGCTGAACAGTGCAAGAGGACAGAGAGAGAGAAAGAAAGAGAGAGAGAGAGAGAGAGAGAGTTCTTCTTGAACCTTCTGCAATCTGTAAAAGACCCAGTCTTACGTTGGCTGCAATTATTTGCAATCATGTAATCTCTACAGGGACCGAGCCTGGCCGAGGGAGAAGACTGAGCGAGTTGATGGATTGGAGAAAACTATGATTGACAGAGCAGATCGAATGAAGATGATCACAAAGTAGTATATGAATATGTATTTTCCTGGCAGGCCAGAGCAAGACTTTTCCACTGACTGATCAGAAAAGTAAACATTTTAAATCTCGGAAATCCCATGAGGTTTGTGTGGGTATTAGGAGTCTGCAGAGATAGAGAGACAGTTGGTTCATTCTTTGTACCTTAGTTCATTATCTCAGCCGCTGAGGGTGGGGGAAGGAGAGAGAGAGGGGGGGGGGAGGGAGAGAGAAAGTGGGAACGACAGACAGATAAACAAGAAATTGAATAACAACAAGACAGAAAAAGAAGGAAAGAGAAAACAACAGCCTGAGATAAAAAAAAAAAAAAGGTGGGGATGAAGAAGGAACGACATACACTGGGAGAGAGAGAGAAAAAAAAAGAAAGAGAAAGGGGAAGAAAAGGAGGAAGTAACAGACCGAGACGAGAGAAAGAGAGAAAGGAAGAGTAACATGCCGATAGAGGGAAAGAAAGAGAGAATGATAGAGAGAGAGACAGAGGGGTGAGAAAGAGTGCCGGACATAGAGAGAAAAGAGAAAAAGAAGGAGAGAAAGACAGAAAGAGAGAGAGAGAGTTACACTAGTTGTATGACCCGATCCAATCCCCTATACCTTGACGTCCATATTCTAAAACCTAATGAGACAGACATACTTTCAGACCAAATGTGGGTGAGAGCCTAAGAAAAATGACCCACAACTCAGACTTTGTCTTTTTTTTTTTTTAACTCTGAGAAAACAGCAGTTTCCAGACTGATGAATCAACGCATCCATGTACTTATTTGATTATTTGCTATACATATTTCTATAATTTGTTTATTGGCTTATTTATTCATCTGTTATTTATTTACTTACTAAGTAATTTATTTACTTGTTTATTTGTTCACTTGTTTGTTTGCTAGTTTGTTTGTTTACTTACTAAAGTATGAATATTTTATGAGACAGAGAATGATTATTTGATCTTTTGTTATTATTTTTTTTTTTCACAGGGAAAAAGAAACCTTCGTGTAAAATGGTGGACAGTAATTTAAGGCTTTTGACTTACGTCGATTTTCACCATATGGCAATGTTATCTAATTCACGCATCGTTGAGCAAAACGAAGACAATTGACTCCTACCATTAACTCTTGTAATATTTTCTGACACAGAATATTAATCAAGTTAGTCAAACTAGCAGTTTTATCAGGATTACCACTTTGACCAAATGCATTGTCTCTAGTTTAAATTATTTCATGTTACTTACACGAAGACAGACATAATTGTACTCTCCCAGATACACAAACAGAATAATTATGATTAAAATCCAGCTGGTCCCATATGCTGGTTATCTCCCCTTGACAGCCCGTCAAAACAGCTCAAGAACTGGCGGAGCGTACGCACAAAATGGCAGACATTTTGTTTTATCTATTAATTAATACGCGCTGGGTCCGCTCGCCGAACTTCCTTGTTCTTGCTTCGCTTAATCAAATCCAATTTTATCTTTATTAAGTTTATTTGTCCATCGGTTGCATTTATGCTCGAGCCCAGGGCTAACAAAATTAAATAACGTCGCTATATGGAGAGGGTAACAAAAATGAAAAATATATACGTGTGTATATAAAATTATCATCCTCGTCATGAAAAAAAAACAAAAAACGAAACACTCCTGGAGGAAATATAACATCGCCGCCATGAGAGAGACATGTGATATTAGCTGAAAGCCAAACAACGTCACATATCAGGAACGAAGGCATAATCATTAGTACTAATTGAAACATCACCAATACGACACATCGAAACATTAATTAGAAAAAAAATAACATTAGTACAACGAGAAAGAGGACAGTAGAAAGAAAAATGGCAACGTGTTGTGTGGGAAAAACGAGACACACAAGGAGACACACATGTGACTGCTTAAAAGAAAACAGATGTGATAGTAGCAGGACAAAAGAAAAAAAAAAACAGAAATAAGAAAAAAAAAAAAAACAAAAAAACAAAGAAATAAAGAAAAGAAAAACAAGATCTTGTCAACGACTGAAAGCAGATAAAACCGAGAGGTGAACAAAAGGCGCATACTTATCCACGTCAGTGTCTTTTTTCTCAACAATCTAAGAACACAAAGTGTTCTGACCCGACACATATAGGCAGTAATTTCTCAACAAACATCAGTCAAGAGCCTGAGGAGGGCGTAGAACGTCGAAAATTTGCACGAGACGATATAACCCAGCAGTGAAGCGCTTTGGCAAGAGAATTCTCTCTTCATTTCCTATACAATCTAAGAACACAAAGACGATCTAGGAGAGAAAGAAAGATACCTCCAGAAGACAACTACCAGCAAACAAAATATGTTTCTGCAGTTAAATTCAACTTGAGAGAAGCACTCACTGACAGTTTCCACTTCCACACTTTTTCCCGTGACAGATTCTTGAACAACGAGTTAAGCTAGATAGCTGTTATCATCCCCTCCCTCCCCCCAATCTTTCATACAAGATGATAGTATGGAGCCCTTTACACAATATAACAGTACTGAGCCCTCTCCACAATATAACACTGCTGAGCCTCTTTACACAATATAACAGCGCTGAGCCCCTTTACACAATATAACAGTGCTAAGCCCCTTTACACGATATCTCATTGCTGAGCCTCTTTACATAATATAACAGTGCTGAGCCCCTTTACACAATATAACAGTGCTGAGCCCCTTTAAACAATATTTCAGTGTTGAGCCCCTTACACGATATCTCAGTCCTGAGCTCCTTTACACAATATCTCAGTGCTGAGCCCCTTTACACAATATAACAGTGCTGAGCCCCTTTACACAATATCTCAGTGCTGAGCCCCTACTCAATATACCAGTGCTGAGCCCCTTTACACAATATCTCAGAGCTGAGCCCTTTACGCAATATAACAGTGCTGAGCCCTTTTACACAATATAATAATGCCGAGCCCCTTTACGCAATATAACAGTGCTGGGCCCCTTTATACAATATGACAGTACTGAGCCCCTTTACACAATATAACGGTACTGAGCCCCTTTACACTATATGAGACTATGAGGACCACAGATGATGGTATGATCGAGGGTTTAACACAATGTAACAGTACTGAGCCCCTTTACACAATATCACAGTACAGATTCTGAGATGAACAGAGATATAAAAAGAGACAGTCAGTCAGACAGACAAAAAGAAATATAACAAAACGTATTCGCTTAGCATGACACAGACAGACAGTCAGACACACACACAGGCAATATGATAGTCAGACAGACGGGTAGACAGACAGACAGAGAGGCAGAGAGACAGACAGACACACACACACCAGACAATATGATAGTCAGACAGACGGGCAGGTAGACAGCCAGACAGACAGGCAGAGAGACAGACAGACAGTGTGACAGACTGCCAAACTGACAGGCAGACAAACAGGCGGATATGCAGACAGACAGACAGAGACAGCCAAACAGAGAGACAGACGGACAAGGCAAAGAGACAGATAGAGAGATAGTAAGAGCGAAGACAATACATGGTATGTTGTTTTCTGACGTCTGAGGGAAGGAAGGCAAGAAGAAATGAAGAGCTAAAGGAAAGCTGCTATAGCAGAGATCTGATTGGCTCCATTATAATTCCCTACCTAAGCAAATATACCATCGGGCACAAACACTGCTGAGCACAGCAAAAAATCGAACTCTCTGTAGTCCGAGGGGATTTCACACACTCATCCTCAAGCTGGAGGATATGTCTTGTGTTGATCTTTCTTTCCTTCTGCTTTCTTTTTTCCTTCTTTTTTTTTTTTTCCCTGTCTTCATGCTCATCATTTCTTCAAAAACCAAAAAAGGGTGGGGATGGGAGGGGATGGGGGCAGTGATTATCTGACAATGACCTACCCCCATGCATGTCGCATCCCTCCCTCCCCCGCCCCCTTCCTTCCCGACGACCCATCGGCTTGGGCGATTCATTATTTGGCCCAAGTTTCAATAGAGAAAAAGCAGACAGACAGACAGACAGACAGACAGACAGACAGACAGGCAGACAGGCAGACAGACAGACAGACAGATAGACAGACAAACAGACAGACAGACAGATAAGACAAACAAAAAAATAAGACAAACAAAAAATGCCATAGCTAAAATATCACATGTGAAAAAAAAAAAAAACTTTGCCTTCCCACCCAACGTTTCTTTACGGAGAAAAAAAAAGGAGAAGAGGGAAAACAACAGCCAGCAAGGACAAATGTTGACACCCGCTCCTCTTTGTAGTTCCAGGGACGCGACCATAAACAAACACCATAGTTACCAAGGGCGGTAACCTCAGACAACCGGTGTCCAGAGTTCTCTCCCGTTCCACACCTCCTAATCGGTTCCAGTGCTGGCAGATAAAATCCATGTTCCAATCCTGGTCGGGCAGGTCTACAGCTCGGCAAATTAGAACAAGATCGGTCGGGGAAGGAAGGAACAATTGATGGCGGAGACCATTCACAGCACTCAGCACTGCCGGTTCCACTTGAAGATGTCGTTCTCCCCTGTCGACGCCGCTGATATGTAAATGTTGTATTCTAACAGAGCAGTTTTTTTGTCATGACGGTTTAACAATCTCTGTGCCAAGTTGACGTCTCCCAGACAATTAAATGAGTGGTACGGTGATTTTCCATCAAATGGAATAAAAAACTGTCATGTAAAATCTGAAGGTGTTGCTACGTTGTTTTGGTCACTCGTGGGTTCCTTTCTATTCTATTTTTTGTTCCACGGTCCCTATTGTCCCTACTTCCTATCCCTATCTTTCCCTACTCTATCTAGACTGTATGCCGAAATGAACTTTTGACTACTTTTTGCTTGGCTTTTGTTTATTTTTGATTTTTTGTATATTTTATTTTTTTTTTGTCGCGGGTTTTTATATATTTTATTTTTTTTTGGGTGGTTTTTCTTTTTTTGGTTCATATATTTTGTTAGTACATTTTGTTAGTATTCAATCATATTTACAGTACGCGGTTTTTGTCTACGCCAGTCCGACTGGGTCCTTCGTAACTAACCCGGGCCCAGTCCGACTGGGTGGTTCGACCCTCCGGGCAAACGAAAAAAAAACCGGTTGTGGCCCGAGGATCATGGCCAGTGTTGGTCGGCGGTATCCACGCAGTGGGAATGGCTTTTCCCCCTTTGTGGCCCCATCCGGCTCAGCTTTGCCAGTGTTTCACTCGGGTTATAGGCCGGAACTACTCTCTCACTGGACGAACAGTCACAACATGTATGCGCCCTGCGGGCTCAGCCAGTGATGGCCGTGGGCTTCCCGAGGGGGGGGGGGGGATCTTTTTCCTCGCGCTCCCCTCGGCCCAGCTTTGCTGTGCCTCGCATGCGCTCGGACGGGACGTTTCGCTGTCACTCAAAAAAAACAGACTCGGTCCGGGGTTCACCGCCAGTTTTGGTCAGCGGGTGTCATGTCGAGGGGGATGGTTTTCCTCCCCTCCATGGTCCCTTTCTGACACATCTTTGCTGGTGTCCCGCTCGGACCCAGGCTGGAAAAGGAAAAAAACGAAAAGGGAAAAAAAGGGTTTGGAGGGTCGTTCTCTACGTTTTTCCGCGGGTCGGTCCGAGCGAGTCCTGATTTTCTCTGGGCTCGGTCCGGCCGAGTTTCACGGAGTAGCCGGGAAATGCCTGGTGCGGGTCACGTTAGGATTTACTGTTCTTATTTTTGTTTTTGGTTTTTAAATTGGTATTTTTGCCAGGGTTTTAATTAGTATTTGTTTATGTTTTATATCCGGTTTCAATTTGAAGATGTTGTGAAGGGTTAGGTCTTCTCCTCTTTCTGTTATTAGTTTTATTAGTTCTTCTCTTTCATTTTCATAGGTAGGGCATTCCAGCATTATGTGGACCATTGTGTTGGTTGTATCACACGTCTCACAATGAATTAATTCTGTTGGTAGTTTGGGGGCTCCTAGTCTTCCTCTTAATATTTTCTGCGCTATGGGGTTGTTGTTTTTACTTTTAATTTGCGCTTTGAGTTTGGTTGTTGGAAAAAAGTGGCGTGTGTATTCGTTTTTCTGGTCCGATTCCCATTGTTGTTGCCATTCTCTGTTGATTTTTTCTTTTATTCTGCTTTTAACTTCTCCTTTACTGAGGCCCGCGTTTATGTCTATAGTTTCCTTCTGGGTACCATTTTTAGCTAACCTATCCGCTATTTCATTTCCATTTATTCCTACGTGTGCTGGTACCCATACTACTTTCACTAATCTGTTTTGTTTTCTGAGTTCATTATTCATTTTAAGTGTATCTTCTTTTATATCTTCTCTTTCTGTTTCTTTCTTGCTATCTAGACCTTTTATACTTGCCATAGAGTCTGTTAGTACTGTTAAATTTTTGTCTTCTGTTTGTTGGAAGATCTCTATGGCTGTTTTTATTGCCGTTAATTCTGCTGTGTATATTGAGGCCCTATCATTTAATCTTTTCTCTATTGCTATCTTGTTTTCTGGGAAGTACACCCCTATTCCTACTTTTCCTTCTTTGGTTTTTGAGCCGTCCGTATAGCAGATTGTTGCGTTGTCTCTATTTTCTTCTATTATCTCTAATGCTGCTGTTTTGATGGCTACTGTTTCCTTCCTACTTATTTTGGTTGCTATTTCTATATCGGTTTCTATTGGTTGGAGTTCCCATGGTGGGGTATTGGGTTTTGGTATTATTTTCATCCTTTTTAGCTCTTTAGGCATTATTTCTTTTAGTTCTTTTTTGCACTTCCTTATTAGCGGTTCGTGATATGGGAGACTTTTATTGGATTTATAGTGGGTTGCTTCAAAAGCTGGGTGGTCTTTTTCTAGATATACCTTGGAACTAAAGTTTAGTGCTAGTTGTTTCCGTCTGAGTTCCAAGGGGGCTATTCCCGCTACCACCTCTAGCGCGTTTATATTACTATTTATTGCTGCTCCCGTTATTGTGCGGAGGGCTTGGTTTTGTATTTTGTCTAGTTTTTCTTTGTTGGTTTTTGCTGCACCTCCGTATACTATTGCTCCGTAGTCTAGTTTCCCTAGTATAAATGCCTTGTAGGCCATGATTAGGCACTTCTGGTGTACTCCCCATCCTCTGCCTTTAATATATCTTAGCATATGTATTCTTGGTGTTATTGCCTTTTGGATTTCCTCTATGTGGGCTTTCCAGCTGAGGTTTGGGTCTAAAGTTAGTCCTAGAAATTTAGTTCTGTTTACTACTTCTATCGGTTGCCCGTCTATCATAAGTCTAACCTGTTGTTTTTTGGTGTTTTGTTTCCTGAAGATCATTGTTGTTGTTTTGCCTATGTTAATTTTGAGGCCCCATTTTTCCATCCATTTGGCTACTTTATCTAAGTTTCTCTGCATTATAATTTTGGCTCGCCTAATGTTTCCGTCCGTTACCCACAGGGCCGAGTCGTCAGCAAATTGTGAAAGGCTGACTGACTCGCTTTCTATTTCTTTTTCTAGGTCGTTTATTAAAATTGTGAATAGCGTAGGTGACAGTACCGCTCCCTGTGGTGTTCCATTTTCTTGAATATAGGTTTCTGATAGTTCGTCATTAACTCTCACTTGGAATTTTCTATCGTTTAAGAAATCTTCTAGGTATTTGGTTATGGGCCCTGTTATTCCTATTTTCTTTGTTTTATATATTATTGCTTCCCTCCAGCTGATGTCATATGCTTTGGAGAGGTCTAGGAAGACTGCAAGTGTTGTTTCTTTATTTGTGAAGCCTTTTTTTACTTCATGTTCTAATTTTACCAGCTGGTCTGTTGTGCTTCGATTTGGTCTGAATCCAGACTGGTATTTGCTATAGAGTTTTTCTTTTTCTAGGTAGTATTTCAGTCTATTGTTTACAATCGTCTCTAGTGTCTTGCCGAAATGAGACGTTAACGAGATGGGTCTGTAGGAATTAACATCTCCAGGGTCTTTTCCTGGTTTTTGAAGGGGTATTTTATTACTGCATTCTTCCAGACCTCGGGAAGTTTGCCTAGTCTAAACACTTCATTGAATAGTTTATTTATTTGTTTCATTAGGTTAGGGGGTGCTTCCTTTATCATTTTGTATACTATTCCGTCTATTCCTGGCGTGGTGTTTTGCTTCTGATCTACTGCCTTTCTTATTTCCCTTGTGTTTATCTCTTTGTTTAGTATTTCATTTGGTTCTTTGTTGTTTCTTTCTAATTCTTTTTCAAGTTCTTCTATCATTTCTTCTCTCCTTTCTATCTCTGTTAGTCCTAGGTCTCTGTTTGAGCTAGTTTTGAAAAAAGTTTTAGCCAAAAGTTCTGCTTTTTCTCTATCTGATGTCGCTACCTCTGGGTGTTTTATTGTGCTGAAGTTGTTTCCTCCTGTTTTGTTTCCTAGAAAGTTTTTGAGTTTTTTCCATATTTCAGATGTTGATGTATTAGGGTTGATCGAGTTGCATATAGTCTTGAAGTGATTTTCTTTTTCCTTTTGTATTATTTTATTTGCTTCGTTCCTAACTCGTTTGAAATTTTCCCTGTTTTCTTCCATGGGGTTTTTCCTATATTCTCTATATTTTTGTTTTCTGGTTTTTATCGCATGGTTACATTTCTGGTTCCACCACGGGATCGCTCTTTTTTGAACTATTTTCCTATTCTCTTTTTGTTCTTTTTCTCTGCCTTTGGTGCTCTTATCCGCTGCTGTTATCATAGTTTCCGTTATTTTCTTGTTAAGTTCTTCTACGTTTAATATTTCCCAATCGTTGAATTCGCCTTGTTGTTTGATAAGGTCTTTATATTTTTCCCAGTTGGTGTTTTTATACGTGTTTTTTTGTGACTCTTTTCTTGTCTAGTTTTATTCTGCTATTGTAGTTACTATTTATTTTGGTTATTATAGGCAGGTGGTCTGATGTTGTATCTTTGACTGTGTACCACTCTGCTCTTCCTATTTCTTGAGTAGCTATTGTTAAATC
>JBCAUA010825152.1:0-5000 GCA_038406235.1 Peronia verruculata
TGTGTGTGTGTATGCGTGCGTGCGTGCGTGTGTGTGTGTGTGTGCGTGCGTGTGTGTGTGTGTATGCGTGTGTGCGTGTGTGTGTGTGTGCGTGTGTGTGTGTGTGTGTGTGTGTGTGTGTGAGTATCTAAACAGTGTAAATATATTTATGTCTGTGCAGAAGGAAATTGATGAAGTGAGCTAAAAAGGGTCAGGGGAGAGGGAGTAGGTGTTAAAATAAGTTTAGTGCTAAACCTGACTTGATACAGGTATCAAATATGCCAGGTATCGGGTCAGACACATGCGCGTCTTGTTGCTATTGACGCGCAGTTTTGCGATTCTCATTTCACATGATTCCTAAAAACGTCTTATCTTATCAAGTGGCTGTCTGTTTTAGTGTGGCAATCCAACTTCCGGGTTCTGCACGGTTCATGTTTTTTTGCTCTTCTTTTTTATTTTCATCACCAACGCATCGCTTTTCTCGAATTTTAATCTGAATTTTTCTTTCATTGTTTTTTTTTTTTTTTCAATCCTGAGATATTTTATGCTCACGCTGCACAAAGGGGAACAACTCAGGCTATCTCAGCCCAGAAAAAGATCCTCTGGCATTCTGCAAAAAAAAACAAGGAAATTTAAACAGGATATCGCGAACTCAGTTCTTTGTTGCTTTATCTCCACTTCTGGACTGTTTGGAGATATATTTATGTCATATGAAAGAGGGATAGTAAATCTACCAAGGAATGTAATTATGTTACCTGATCACGTGCCCAAAATAGGTACGGAAATTTTGTCCTATTGTCTATGTGCAGAAACATTTGCTAAACATGAAATATCATTTTTCTTTTTTAAAATTAGGAAATATTGAGATAGAGAAACAGAGAAGTGAGCTGACGATACGGTCCAGTGACGAAACCTTCCGCCATTTTGAAAACAATCCTGCAAGGAACAGTGGACGGTAACTGAGGGAAAGATATGCTCAGGAAAACACGGATTTTTAACATCAAACAGTGGACAAGTCTCAGATAGGCAAAGTCACAGAAATCAAGTCCGGACTGCAAACAATGGCGGATTGGAATAGCAGAACGCAACATTTGAAAAAAACAAACAAAACAAAACGGGATTTCTGGCAGAAAGAACGTCAGGTTTTATCTTACGTAATTAAATAATTAATATTACTCACTACTACTTTTTCTGTAGGGCAGCGAGGTTCAATACGCTTTAAATGTATTAAGTCTGTCACTCATACGAGAAAAGTTTTCGTCATAAATTTCCAACCCAAATAACGAGGTCAGGCCAAGAAGTGAGGTAAATTTACGGCTGAGATGTCAAGGTTATGAGTCGATGGGATTTCCAAGGCTTCTGGTGAGCGCTACTGCATGCTGCAAATATACGTTGATCTATTATCCACGGCTTCAGGATAAGGAGGAAGAAAAGACGGAAGAATGGGATTAGGGACAAAAAACAGGGAAAGAGGACTACAATCACTCACAACCACGCCCAGAGGTGAATGCTGGTCAATGTGCTCCTGAGATGGAATAACAAATGTTTTCCTACTCAAATCATTCAGAACACAAAATATAAATTAATGTCAATCCAATCTTGATACAAATTAAATATCCGCAGACACGGATATGGAGATACACATGCAAACATACTGAAAACACACAGAAACACATACGTAAACATGTACACACACAGACAATCACATTTTACCAAACTTTCTAAATGTTCATGAGGAGTTTTACAAAAATAAAGCAACACAGAGCTATACATTTACATTATAAATTATTGATCGGCCGCCGTTATGGCAACGACTCACGGAACTGAAAGCACGATATGTTTCTACGAAACTGGGAATTCTATGAAAGCTTGAAACTAAAACTTCTTTCCCTAGAACGCCCACAGCACAAACGTTACAGGACAAGATTTGGTTTCCCTCATACACCAACATTACTGTTTAGTTTTGGAATGAAAGTTCCGTAAAATGTTATAATTTTGCCCGGGCATTAGTTCTGCCACCCTAATGTGACATCTTTTTCTTTAGAACAAAATTTGATAATATTTGATGCATATCATGATCAATGCTATATTTACACTGTAAGACATTAAATACGCTACCAAACTGCAAGTTAAAAAAAAAAAACAAATCACGTCCACATTTCAGCCAAATCAATAAACAAAATAATACAGAACGAATGAATGAAGGAACGAACAACAACAAAAGAAAACAAGAAACAAACAAACAAACAAACAAAAACAGAAACAACAAAACATAGAGCAATACCACTTCTGTGATCAATTCATGCCACAATCTTCCTTGATTAAAAAGCAAAAACACAAACTACTGTCAAAAACGAAAATCATTCTAAAACTGTTACTGATTTTCGTCATAACAACGATGACAACAGCAGCAATGATAGAGTCATAGCAACAGTAACGGCAAAGACAACAACAACTTCTTCATAAGTAACACAGCAGCAACAGCAAACAACAACCAACATAGCAACAACAATAGCAACAACCACCACAACAGCAACAACGACACCAACACCAACACAGCAACACCAAGAACAACAACAAGAGCAATGTAGATATCAACTAAGCCACGACCGCAACAACAACAACAACAACAACAGCAATTACAACAACATCAGCCAAATAACAGCAACCACAAAGCCAAACGTCATCGCTTTCAAACCATATAAATTGATAACTCTTCACATGTCGACAATTCCCCAGACCATACCTGCTAAAATCTGCCCACAGACGTGCACTCAACTCGCCCAATAGCTCAGAAAATCGCAGGTTCACAGAGCTCAGGTAAAATTGTCCGCTGATATGTCTATATGAAAACACAACTCAGATGCACGTGAAATGCCGCTCGCTCACACTAAAGATTTCAGAAGCTACAATAACTGGGTGTGTCCGCTCACACGGAGCTTTCACTGCGAGCGATAAATAACTTTCTTACGTACATTGATAAAACCCTGTTTCTTCCAAAGAATTCTTTTTCTAGTCTAGATTCTCCTGAAAAAAAAATTAGCGATATCTGATATAGCACAGAATAAACAAAAAGCAGTTGAAGCAGTGAAAAATGGAATATATGGGTCATCTTTCAATATTGCTTTGTGATTTTTCTTCTTTTTAATTTTTTCTTCAGATTTCGTCTCTCCACACCGTGAGGAGATTTTCGTGCTAGATTTTGGTGCAAAAACTGTTTTCTGCCAAAGTACGTTGGCTCTGTGTGCAGCCGGGCAGACAGGAATGTATTGAACAGGCCACAGCCCTCATCGAATATCAATCATTGTTTCATGTTCATCTCGACCTAATCGATAACATTTTTTTCATGGGCGTAGACACTTTCCTCGTCTTCGTCTTTTTTTTTTTTTTTTACTCTCCCCATTATAATCCCTTTCTCACATTCCATGATGCAGCCGTTCTCTCACTCTCGGGTAAAGGGCTAGATCTACATATATACGGCAAGGTTTTCCGGGTCTGATTTTGCTTCCAATCATAATTATGATCGTTGTCAAAATTATTACAATCATATCGCTTATTTCTTTTAGTGTGATAACTTAGTTGCCGTTAGACACTGCGTTTTAAATTTGAAAACATTTCTGTAAAATGATGAAGATCATCATCACCAACATCATCATCATGTCACAGCAGCGCCAACTGCCAACCGATAACCAGCCCGGTGCATTAACACTTACAAACAACAAACCATAAGTTCAAATAGGAGAAAATAAAAGAGAGCACTAAATTTTTCTCTTGTAGTTTTGATTGTAGCTCCTCACTGAGCGAAAAGTCTTGTTAAGATCACGTTAGGTACTAAATAGGTCGTAAAAATTCATCAATATCTCTTCTTAGTACAAGCTTTTATGTGCAAGTCCCATTTAAAGGACAGAACATCTTTCTGACAAATACACACCAACACTTTTTACTAATATTTGCTTTTAAAATTTTGTTTCACATTATCTAATAGTTCATCTCTCGCAATCTTCGCGGAATTATTCAGGAACATACTAATGAATACGTAATGTCTGACATAGTTCTGTAAAAAAAAAAAGTATCCATGTGACCACAATACACAGCAATATCTAATGACAATGACTGACATTACGTCGACAACATCTGTTACAAGCATACATAATATTGAAGCATTCACGTCAATGCATCGTCCGTGAATCTTTGTGACACCTTAATAGGGCACGTTCCGTTTTTATAGACTCTTTTTTATAAGTCATTTCACGAGATCGTTTCGTTCTGACTTAATGAAAATATCTGACATCCCCCCCCCCCCTAAAATCACAAATAGTAAGCACGCAACGCAACGGTCGCATTTTACACATCATAACAAGATGAGAGCGCGATAAAATACCAATTTTATACCATCTGTGATAAGAATGTTAAAATAATAATAATAATAATAATTTTGCACATACTCCACCTTGATTAAACACTCGCGTGGTCTCATTTTAGAATGGTGGAACATTTATATGTGAGGTTTGGGTGTATGCACCAGAGGGTGGCGGGCAAATGAGGGTACAGTCACTATCTATTAATATTTTACTTCATTTTTACCATTTTCTATTTGTTTGTTTGTGTGGTTGTTGTTGTTGTTGTTATTGTTGTTGCTGGTGTTGATGTACATAATTTTGGAATTTCGCTCACTAACACTGTACAATAATTCTACTTTTTGTGAGAAATAAAGTTATCTTGCCTTATCGTATCTCATTACAGTTTCTAGAAATGAGGTCCCAATTTGTGGACAAACTTCTGAAATGAAATCTTGATTTAAATGCAGACTCAGGAAAAGAAGTCGAGTTGTGTAATTGTATCCTTGCAGAATTTTATTCCACCTTTGGCTGATAGATTTACTATGTAGACGTCATGTTTGTGAATAGAAGGGCTGGCCAAAGAGAAAAAGAATTCTGGTGTGTGGAAAATGTCTCCTTCTGTCCTTCACTCAATCATTGCCCCAGTCAATCACTGACTGACTGATCGACTCACTCACTCAC
>JBCAUA010825152.1:10000-14529 GCA_038406235.1 Peronia verruculata
CACACACATACAAACACACATAAATGAACGCATACAGTGCTCCTTACTTGACACTGTTGAACGAACAACAAAGTTATTGATGGTAATACGGCAACAGATGGGACCCACTCTCCAACAATCTCCTTGACTCTCTCAGTAATTTTTCTTTCCTCTACACTGTCTCTCTCGCTTAACTCCTTCTACTTCTCGTTGTCTTTCTCCTTCTCTCTCTGCACTTTCTCACTGTTTCTCTCTCTTTCTCTCCCTCTGCATTTCTTTCTCCTCTTCCCTCTCTACACTAAATATCACCCTCCCTCTCTCCTCTTCCTCAGTTTCTCTCTCTTTCTATCTCTTGGATGTCATTTTCTTTTCCCCCTTTCTAGTTTAAATCTCCTCTCCTCTCTCGCTTTTCCTAATACTTTCTCTAACGCCATTGCACACACACACACACACACACACACACACACACACACACACACACACACACACACACACACACACACACACACACACTACATAATCTTAAAGCCCTCACAAGAGTTGTTGTCCAGAAGCTGTTTCGCTTCCCCATGAATACAACCTCTAGAATTATCCTCTAATGAGTACGTCCCTCTAAAAGGCCTATATTTAACCTTAAAAAAATGATAGTGGGCATTTTGGGGTGTTAGTACAATCATGTTTAAAAACTGGCAGTTTTTGTGCCTTTAAAAGTGATACAATAGGAATACACCGACGCCACAGTTTTATGCATTGCCTGGGGAAAAAACCTAGTTGAAAAAAATGATGAGACAACTTTGGATTTCATAGGCCTTCTTGGCACGTCCGGGGTTAATGTATTATCTGGCCATATGCAACTTCAAACCACGTGCTTGGGCTTCTGGGAGACGTTCTTGACTAGACCAACAATACACAGGTGAAAATTTCTGTCCCTATTGGTTATTAAAATCGATGAACGCACTGAAATCTCCCGGGCATTCCCGCACCAGTTCTCCAGAATGTGCGAAAAACTTGTGGTGTGCAAACCTGCTGTGTGTTCAAGTCATACTACACCAGGGACTTCGTGTTTGACCAGGACTAACGTACCTTGACGAAAGGTCTTTTCGTTGACATCTTCTGTTTCAAGAAAGTCTAGATTAATTCTGTGCTTATCATTCTTCTAGTTCACAGTGAACGTGAGGGATCTTTTTTGAGAATGAAGTGATTCGAAAGCTGATTTTTTTGAAAAATGAAATAGTATATCTGAATAGATGTGAAAATAGATAAACCGTAATGAAATGGGTGTTTTGTCAAAGAATGGTGGGGAGGGCAGGTCTTAGTAACCATCGACCGCAGGCTTCGATCCGGGTCTCCACGGCCCCATTACAACGAACGGGCGACATCCGGAGGGTGAGATGGAGCATGTCCTAACCCGTGTCCGTCACTGCATCGGAATGACCTGTCGATGTCAGGATGAATTGGAAAGTCTCCTAGCGATACAGGACCTTTTTAGAGATATGGTAGTCTCGTTAGGTTTTGTTGTTGTTGTTGTTGTTGTTGTTTAATCCTTTCAGTCCTAAGAAAGTAGGATTATCTCGGCTTTTAGAAATTGCCGACTGTTGCTGAGAAATTTTGTGGGTAGAAATTTGGAATTTGGAAATTTGCTCAGACAGCGGCACTCAGCCTACTCTTCCATCGATTTTGAACCTCTAAGGGTTCTTTATCGTGCGTAACGCACACACGTGACCTCCGAAATATATTCGATCTTATCAGAGACGGCTAGACGTCGGGCTTCCCTACCCACAGGAAGCCAGGTGACCATTGGGTCACTGAAAAATAAAATACTCCAGAAAAAAATGTTGGTTTTTCGCTCTTCGTGTCCTGTCATCCCCCGATGCAGGACCCGCAAGCCGATCCCGGCCTGTTTTCTCTATTTTCTCCATGAGCAGACACCACACCATAGAGCCATTGTGTAGCCCGTCTCGTTACATTCATTTCATTGTCTCGTCTTAAAGATCAGTGAAATTTTCTCATCAACCTTTACTATTGAAAACCTAAATGCACGTTTAACTTTGCTCTGGGTTGGTGCTGCACTTTGATACAAGAGAAAGTCCCATTGGCAAAGTCGCAAGAGCTGGACCTACTTATTCTAAATTATACTAGTGACAACCACGGCAATAAAAGATGAAGGAGAACTGGGGGGGGGGGGTGGAGAGGAGAGGGGAGTTGAGGGGAGAGGAGTCCAAACATTGCCATAAAAGACCGGATTATGTATCAGTTTAGCTTTATGAAAGACTAACGCTAGTTGCAACACCGATAGAGTCAGCGATGTGGCATGGCTGGAGTCTCCGGGAGAAGGGATTGAAACACAGAGTAAGAACAAAAGACAGAACTTTATATGCATTACTTCTAGTCTAGTACTGTCATGAAAATGCAGTTGTCATCTTGAACAACATTTCCACAGCACTTCCTCCATGCTGTTGACAATTGGGTGTATCTGTAGCTCTTGACAACATCCGATTTCTGCACGTCTTGCGTTACTGAAGATGTAAACATCAGCTACGTCCAAGTATTACACTGGTAGTCTATCCGGCAGATAATATGCACAGCAAGTATAATTTAATTTGTGCCGTCTGTTTGGGCCTACTGGGCCAGCTAGACCTGGAGTCAATTTGGGCCTATTGATGCACCTCTTTCTCTCTGTCTCGTTTGTAAGAAAGTTATTCTTAGTTATGTAACGTGTCGGGGAACCCCCTCCCCCCCCCCCTCTTTTCCCTTGCCCCCCCCCCCCAAAACTGTGAACAGACGCCCCCATGTGCCCGCCAATACAAAATTGTTTTGCCTTTATTTTGTGGTGCAACTTTTTTATTTGCCTATGCTTCCTCGTTGCAATACTAGGGCCCGATAAGACACTCCGAAAATTTAATTTGCTGGGACTGATGAAGAGACACTGTAACATTTATGGCGACCCATTTCCCTCTGTCTTATTTCACTTTGGTGGAGAAAATATGTGATCAAAATTTCTACTGATCATTTGAAGATATATTTCCTTTCCCTATTTTCTTGTCTCAGGCTTTCAACAGTAACTCTTCACTGGCTGAACTGATATCGAGGTATCACAAATGTGCAGATGCTATTCACGTCTTGCTTAGCTATGACGGTTACGAGAGAGGGCCAACTGTTCTTGCAATTCAGCCTACAGAGCTATAGATGTGAAAACTTTCAGAAACCACATGATTTTGTCTGGCCAGTAAAACCTTTGTTGAGGAAGGTCACAAAATGTCATACAATTCTGCGAAAGGTTTTATTTACGAGCTTGGCAGACATTTCACAGCTACGGTCGAAGTTTTGCGATCTCAACCCCAAGTATTCTGTCCCCATCAAGAGCCGCTGAAAAGTAAAACATCTTTGCTGCTCAACAGCGAACAGTAGCGAGTTATCGCCTTTTGTATCTCCGCTTGTTGTATTACATGTCTTACACCAGCTGTACAAACTGAAAACAGGCAAATGTTTTCTTTTGTTTAGTGAATCTGTATGTATTGGCAGGGAGTTTGTTTCTGACATTTCAGTTTGTTGTTCAGAAAGACAAACAAAGAGGTGGCATCCTCAAAGTTTAATGCATTACAGCAAGATAAATTAGTTGCACAGAGCCTTTGCCTTTTGTTGGCGTAGGCGTGTCCACTTACAATCATTCAGCCGGTGAATCCTTCAATACTGATGTTTGTGTTGCACAAAGAATCAATAAACTGGAAAGCAAGGAATTTTTATCGTGACTAATGTGCTGCCCCACTAAAAAGTTGAGGCCATTTGTTGTGAACTGTTGCGAAATATTTCAAATTTCCCATGAGAGTTTAAGAATGTTCTGAACCAATGGTAAATGTCGGACATTCGCCAGTGAAACTAGAGACCGTCTATTGATTTCTTTCTACCAGTTAATATGAATGTTTCCGCGCAGACATTGTGCGCAGTGATCCGTTTTATCTTTGTTAATGTTTCAAAACGATATGTGGGAATTCATGCAAGTCTATGGCATGTGACGGGTAGACTTGGAAATGTCACATGTTTAGAATCGAATAAAACAGACATTCTGGTGTGATAATGACCATGTATAGGGGGAGAGAACGGTTTGCTATGAGTTATCGTTATGTTGACAGTTATCGATTATGGCAATAGATAATAAGATAAGATAAGATGTGATAGGCTTCATTTGTCTTCAAAAGAAAATTTCATTCATAGTTTGATACGATACAGTATATATATGCATGATACATTCACGCTTACATACATATACTCAGAAAATTCACACTTGCAGACATATACCCTTAGACCCTCGTGTTGGAGGACCTTTAATACCTTTTTGATTTTTTTAAGACAGGAGTTATTATTATTTTTAGTTTTGTTTGTTGTTGTTGTTGTTATTGTTTTTCTCCTTTTTTCAAAGTAAAGACAGGAGTTTTTAAGACAGGATTTTTACTATCATTTTAAACAGAATTTTTTTTTGCAAGTGGCTATTTTCCGGCGTCGCCCTGACAGAACAGCACTAATAGAACAACCCCTCTGGCTTAACCTGCTGG
>JBCAUA010825163.1:0-14527 GCA_038406235.1 Peronia verruculata
CTACCTACCTACCTACCTACCTACCTACCTACCTACCTACCTACCTACCTACCTACCTACCTACCTACCTACCGACTAATTGACCGACCGACCTGTCTACCCATCCATCTACCTATCTACCTATCAACTTACCTACCTACCTAGGTACTATTTAGGTATTTACTAGCTACCTACCTATTATCTATCCACTTTTTTTTTATCTCCATTTTTTCTTATCTCCCCTCCAGCATCTGCCACCTTACTTAAAAACTTACAGGTACTTATTTATCAATCTTTGGGGGGAAAAATCCCCTTCCCTCCCCTATCCCCCTCTTCTCTTCGTTTGCTTTTCACTCCCTCTCTGGCGATGTCTCGTATATAACAACATTTATTTATGCGTCAATTTTGTGCGTCCACGGTCTGATGAGAACTCGAAGGTACTGTGGAGGAGGACGGGGAGTGGTGGGAGACGGGCAGTTATGATCTGTCCCGAAAACCTGTGAACTGCCCGCTGAGAGCTCATTATCACCCAGAAATTTCGGGGATTAAATGGATTTATGACGGGCTAGAGGTGAAGATTTCCTGGAGCTCAGACAGTGTCACGTTAGTCAGAGCAGATTCTCTGGGCTGACTGACACACACTTTTTAGTGTAGTTAGAACACGATACGAATCGTTTACCTCCCTTTACACACCATAATTATCATCACCCCCTTTTTTTTTCAGCCAGCTAAGTTGCCTCCCTTCCCCAAGTACAAGAGATGTAAGACAAGTGCTATAAAGAAGAAAAAAAAAATCTTTTCTTTTTTATTTAGCTAAAATATTGGGAAAAAAAAAAAATTCTAAAAATTCATATGATCAGGACGCCCCCTCCCCTTTTTTTTATTTGTTTTGTTTTCATATTTTTTTTCTTCATTTGCTTCTAACAAGAGAAAGAGTGATTTTCCCCCTTTTTTTGCGATGTCTAACACCTCTTGTACTTGGCAAATGCTGAAAAACTATGTTAGGGAAAATGATAGTTACTATGTGATAGTAGGCTAAAGGTGTATGTTACTGGCCTCGTGGTGAGAAAAACGTCATCATTGTGCAATGTTGAATGAATAGAAATTATTTGACCCATTGTATGTTTTAGGAAAATAAAATGGTCTAAATCATTTGACAAAAATATATCTTAAAATTATGATGACTGTCCACCGGTAACTCATCAAATGGTTTGAATCATAATGACCGTGTGAACTCAGCAGATGAACCCTGATTAGCGTTAGAAACAACGACATAGTGTAAAAACATATCGGTTGTTGGTGTAAATTTTGTGGGTCCTCAGCATCCTGAAGGAAAGCAAAGGTTTATTTAACTGACAAATTCATGGTCTATGGGACATTTTGTGGAGATTCTAAATATATATGATATAGATATAGACAGAATTATGGACAGACCGGACACGTGAGTGAGTGAGTGAGTGACAGAGAGAGAGAGAGAGAGAAAGAGAGATGAATGCAATGAGAGAGAAAGGAAGAGAGAGAGAGAGAGAGAGAGGGAAGAGAGAGAGAGAGGGAGAGAGCGCAAGGATAAAGAGAAATGGGGATAAGTTGAGACAAGGAACAGGAACAAGGGAGAGAAATTTTGAACACATCTGTATTAGTTGTTGCATGATGGTATCTGTGTAGAGAGAGAGAAAGAGAGAGAGAGAGAGAGAGAGAGAGAGAAGTGTAACTTAAAGAGGAAGATGCATGGACGAAGGGAGAGAAAGAGAGACTGAGAAAAAGACAGAGGGCAACAAAAAGAAAGTCTGGCCTTAGGTCTGCAGGTGAGGGTGAGTGTGAACAAGATTGTGTATTTTGCTTTGTATGTACCTGTATAAGAAATCTAGAAAGGAAAATAAAGGAAGAAAAAGAAGGAAAAAGAAAGAAAGGAGGAAAGAAAGACAGAAGGGAGAAGAGGAAGAAAGAAAGAAAAGAAGAAAGACAGAATAAGAGTGAAAGGAAGAAAGAGAAAAAAAAGAAAGGAAGAAAGAAAGAAAAAGAAAAAAAAAAAGAAAAAGGAAAGAAGAAAGAACGAAAAAAGAAAGAATGAAAGGATGACCTAAAGAAAGATAGGGAGAAAATAGAAAGACAGGAGAAAGAAATCAATACAAAAAGAAAGAAGTCAATAAAAAAAAGAAAGAAGAAAGAAATCAATAAAACAGAAAGAAAGAAAGAAAGAAAGAAAGAAAAAGAAAGAAAGAAAGAAAGAAAGAAAGAAAGAAAGAAAGAAAGAAAGAAAGAAAGAAAGAAAGAAAGAAAGAAAGACAAGAGAAAGAGACCCCTCTGTGCTCTGAAGGTAATTGGTATCGATTATCGACCCCCTTAACTCTCTCACTTCTTTCCTTCCAGTTGTCAGAGCACCAATGACGTATACGCCTCTGACATGTGGTCCTGCTATAGACACCGCAAACTAAACATGAGAAAATTAACTCTTTAAAGCCCGCCTTGCTTGTACAATAGCACGATTTTATGGTCATCCGGCCAGATATTGGACCACACGACGACCTTCTTTCCAACATCAAGATCACGAAACTAAGGTGGATGGTTGGGTGGATGGATAGATGGATGAATGTATACTGATGGATGGATGGATAGCTCAAATCAACTTTTTGTTGTTGTTGTTGTTGTTTTTTTTTTTAATTGCCTACAGTAAATATCAGCTGTAAATACTTGTACGTACTTGCCTCTCATGTATCATGGCGGAGTGTCTGAAATGATTTCCTCATACAGAATATTATTCACGGCTTTCCTGTCTTTCGATGTAATTGTTCAGGTGTGTGTCTGGTCTCATCAAGTGTGACAGAAATTTCCTTTTGACGACAAAGTTTATCAACTTAATCTTAAGTGGCATCTGGGACTCGCGGGATGGAGAGGCTCAATTTATAAATTCAAATGATTTCCTAGATATCATAAATTTCCCTAGAAATCACTAATTTTCCTAGATATCATAAATTATACCACAGTGAGGTGCAAGGCTTGGTTTATTTGTATCCCTCATCTAGACATGAGAGACGAGACACAATGAAATCAGGCCTTCGTCAGAGGTAACCAGAAAAATCACATGTTTTCAACAGTGAATGAATTTTTAATGCATTTTTTTTTTGTCTTCACAGAACTCTTTTATATCAATCTAAAAATGCATTTCAGAGTTAAATTTGCTCAACCAGATTGAGTAAAAACCTAAGAATTATAATGTAATGGCATGGCCTAATAAGGATTAACCAAAGTGATCGGCCATTTTCTTGCTAAATTCAGCTACAGCAACATGTCACTCCCATCGTCTTTATCTTGACTTCTATTTAATGGTAGAAGTGCAAATGTTTCACACACACTCAGAAAGGGAAATGAATAATCTTCACAGTGATAACCAACTATATGCAAAACTATTGTACGAGTGCCTGATTTCATCGTGTCGCGTCTCATATATGCCACACTCGGGTGCAGAATGATGATTTATTTTTTGAACCTTGTCTTTCTTGATATCATTGGTTAAATGCCCGCTGGTCTCTGGTGTGCAGAGGCTTGATTTATCTTTTGAATCTTATCTCTGTAGATATCACACATGCCACGCTGGTAAGAGAGAGGAGAAAAGGAGGAGGAGGAGTGAGAAAGAGAAAAAGCAAAGGACCAGGAGTCACAGAGACAGATAGAAAGACAGAATGAATGTAGGAAGAAACCAGCTTATTTATTATGATGACGCTCCGGAATACTTGAAATATCATTTCTTTCTTTGTCTCTCTATCTGTCTGTCTATATGTCTGTCTACCGGTTGGTCTGTCTTTTTATCTGTCTGCCTGTCTATCTATCTGAGCGCCTGTCTCCGGGTCTATCTCTTTCAATCTGTCTGAGGGCCTACCTGTCTATCTCAGCGCCTGTCTGTCTATTCCCTTTTTATCTGCCTACCTGTCTATCTGAGCGCCAGTCTCTCTATTGGCCTGACTGTCTGCCCCCTTGTCAGCCTGAGCTCCTGCCTGTCAGTGTATCTGTATGCCTGCCTGCCTGCCTGTCTATCTACCTAACTGTCTATCCCTCGTCCGTGACAGGTGATTTAACTTTCCATATTTCGCCAATTACAGCAAACGTGTGTCAATCAATACCAATCCCGTCTAATTCCTCTGGACGTTGCATGTCTTCTTCCCTCAATCCGTCACTCCACATCTCTATCCCTGTCGTCCTTCTCTCTATCTGTGTCCCTGTCACATCCCATTTCTCTCTCTCTCTCTCCCGTTTTCATGTTTCCTTTCAGTCTCGTTCTCACTTTGGTTTTAACTTTTAAATGCTTTTTTTTTTTCGATTTTTTTTTCTCTCTCTCTCTCTCTCTTCTTTTAGCCACAGACAGACAGACAGGCAGACAAGTTGCATCTATGTAATCATTTTTTCTTTCCCTACCTGTGTTTGAGGGAACTTCCCGATCTCTATGCCTGCCTCTCATCCCCCCCCCCCCCCCCTTTTTTAATCCCTTTTAATATTTGTACAACTTTCTTTAATATGTCTCCATATTCATCCATTCCTTCGCCTTTCTGTCTTTCCTTCTCTCAGGTTGAGAAAGGGACTGGCTGGATTAATGTAAACGACTTACTGAAGGCACTATCCTACCTTCGATCGGACTTCAAATGTATTTCTCATCTTTTCTTTCCTTCTATCCATCCTTCACTCTTCCGCCAGTTCTATACTTCTTCCTGTCCTCTATCTTTTCCTTCCCCCTATCGTCTCTCGTTCCCTTCTCTTTTTCTACTACTTTCTTGTCTTCTGTCATTTGTAGTCCCTTTCTGTCTTCTCTCTTTCATTTCCTCCCTTTTCCCTGTCATCTATCTTTCCTTTTTCCTTTCTTTGGTCCTGTCTTTCTTTCTCTCTATCCTCTCTCCTGTTATCTTTCTCTCCTTTCTTCCTGTCTTTTTATATTTTCTTTCTCGATCTGTTTTTCCCTCATTTAAGTTTACCTCTCCTTTCTCCTCCCATCTGTCTCTCTCCACCTCCATTGTCTTCCATTCTTTCTCTCCTCCCTTCCCTCTTTCCCACTGTCATTCATTCCCCCCCCCCATGCTTTCCCTGGCTCACTAGACTGACTGGCAATCTTTCCACCATTAAGGTCGGCCAGGCTTTGCATCTAATTATCACCAGTCCTCACCACTTCTAGAATCTTCTTCCTCTTCTTCTTAACTTCCTCTTTTGCCTTGTTGCTTTTTTCTTCTTTCTCTTTCTTATTTCCACTTCTTCTTTCTCTTTTCCTCTCATCTTTTGTCTTTCCTCTTATTCTATGTTTCCTCCCTTCCTTCATTCCTCTCGTCATCTGTTTCTTTTTTCCTCCTCCTTTTAGTTCCTTCTTTCTCTTCTATTTTTTTTTCCTCTCGCCCTTCCTTGCTTTCTCATCGACATCTTCATCTTCTCTCTCTTCCCCCAGTCCTCTTCCTTCTTGGTTCCTCCTCTGTTGTTTCTTCTCTTTTTCCTTCCTTCTTTTCTTTTTTCTTAATTTCATTTTTTTTTTTCATATCCCCCTCTCTCTCTCTTTCTTTACATGAAATGCGAGTCATAATCAACCCCCGATCTCAAAAAGGAAAGGAAAAAAAAAAAAAGGAAAGTGGAAAGGTAGAAACGGTATTTCAAATGGACCATATGATATTAATTGAGTCTATCGTAAACTTGTGTAAGATAATGTCAAGTTCGCTGACTCAAAACATGAGCTATTCAATTACTAGCCTCAACGCTGTGTCTCAGCTAATGATCTGGTGACTCTCTTGGTCTGTAAAATTTTAATGAGGTATTGGGTTATAAAGAGCGCCAGACTACTCGATCAGCAAACTCTATGTGAGACGCCAAACGATCAGATCAGGCGCTCGTCAAATTGAAGCAAACGGAGAAATCACAGTGAATAAATTTTCAACGCTTTTTTTTTTTTTTCACAGAATTCTTTCATATCAATCTAAAATGCATTTGAGAGTTAAATTTGCTGGAATAGATTGATTATAAGATCAACAATTTGTAATTTAGTGGCATGGCCTAATAAGGATCAATGGGATAAACAAAAGTAATCGGCCATTTTCTACTAAATTCAGTTACAGCAACAGGTCACCCCTATCGTCTTTAATTGCCAATATCTCCAGTTGTACTTAAGGTAGAGCATTTTCTTTTTACGGAAACGTTATAGAATAATCTTCACAGTGATACAAAAACATAATTATGCTCAAAATTTGAGGAGAGCCTGATTTCATCGTGTCGTATCTTATATCTGTGAGAAAGGCCGTGTGTCTGTGAGTGGGCTAGTTTGGTTCAGTGCTTGCTGTAGGAGGGGTCTATGCGAGGCTGAGCATCTCCATACCTCCATCTCCTCCTCTTATGTACTCTCTTTCGTCTTTCCTGTCTGTCTGCATGTCTGCCAGCCTGTCTCTCTATCTTTCTGTCTGCCTGTCTGTCTATCTCTCTCTATCTTCTGTCTGTAAGTCTGTTTGTTATCATGTTGATCTATTTGCTATATGTCTGTCTATCTGCTTATCTGCTTTTGTTTGTTTGTTGTTTTTGGTCTTTCTTTTGTGTGTTTGTTTGTTTTTGTTTGTTTATTGTTTTGTATTTCATCCCTTCTGTCTGCATTTCTATCTCATCCCGTCAGCCGCCCTCTTTCATTTCAGCTAATATTTTCTACCCCTCTGAAATTAAATCACTCATTCTTTCTCTCTCTATACATATTCATTCACATATCTGTCCATCTTTGAAATGAGCCTCTCTTTCTAGTTTCTCGTCCCTCAGCCCCCAGCTCGTTCTTTGCCTAACTAGACTTTACATCGTCCGGTTTGTACGCTACAGTTTGGCAACATCTGTGGTTATAAATAATTGTGTTCTTCTACCCTTTCTCCAGTAATTCCCGGTTGCCTTTCATGGTTTATTTCTGTTCTGATCGCCAGCACAAGGCATGGCAAGGCAAGATTCAAGCTCTATGTTGGATCTCTAATCCTCTCGAACCGGAAAGAGCTTTTCATTCATCCGAACCATCACGCTATCAGTCGAGGTGGATGAGAAGTCAAACGGGCTTTATTGAAAGGAAAGGGGAAGAGTGGAGGGGAGGGGGGGGGAATAGATTTTTTAATTACGGGTCACAGCAGACAGGACTGAAGTTTAAGTGAACATCTCACCATCAAAAGATAAATGGGTGGATGGATGGATGGATGGATGGATGGATAAATAAATAGATGAATAGATGTATGTATGTATGTTTGTATGTATGTATGTATGTATGTATGTATGTATGTGTGTATGTATGGATGGATGGATGGGTCGGCGGGTGGAGGGATGACTGGAAGGATGGATGGATAGATGTATGTATGGATGGATGGATGGATGGATGGACGAATAAACAGACCGATCACAAGTGAGCATGGATAATGTATCATTAAGAATTAGAGGAACACTTCCCTTCACGGCTGTAGAAGCCAGTACGGGAGGGAAAATGTCTTGCCATAGAAAGTGCATTCCTCTTACTCTTGGCGACAGATGTACTCAACATAAACATATTTAATAGATCTCATCTATGCTTTTGGGTTCTCTTGGTCTCGCACGATTCCACTCTTATTATCCCGTTAGGGGAGGGTTCACTAGTCCGAAGGTTCACTAGTCCGACGTTTCACTATAGTCCGAAGGTTCACTAGTCCGAAGGTTCACTACTCCAAAGGTTCACGATAGTCCGAAGGACAAGGACACTTAGTTATTTTCATTTTTACTTTTATTATTATTATTTATTTATTTATTTATTTTTACTGAACAAACATTTTTAAATGTATCTTGTTTTTATTCTGGGTGCGTGTCTGTGCATGCGTGCATGCATGCATTTTCACTGCTGTGGGAAGCAAATCGAAAAATATTCCCATTAAAAAAAAAGGAAAATCATTTATTTTCAATCAAAAAGACAATGTTGTGTTTAATTTTTTAATTAAAATAGGATAATACATTTGATTTTTTTTAAAACTTATTTATTTTGGGCGTGTATGTGTGTGTGTGTGAATGTGTGTGCGTGAGTGCATGTGTTCATTTTCACTGAGTTGTTTTCATTCAAAAAGATAATGTGGTGTTTTATATTTTGACTGTACACACAAAAATGAATGTAAACAATCCTCATAAATGTGAACTTTAGGACTAGTGAACATAGTGGGCCTCATAAAGTGAACCTTCGGACTAGTGAACCTTCGGACTAGTGGATCGTTCCCAATCCACACCTAGGCCAGCTGTCTGGACTTTGTATGTTTTCATTATCCAGGCGATGTTATCATTTGCCAGCTGTCGTGTTCAAGATCCTCCCAGTGTGATATATTTTTTGTTTGTATTAATAAGACAAAATGAAGAGAGAGAGAGAGAGAAAGAGAGAAGGGACAATGGGTTTTGAGGGGGAGGGGGAGGGGACAAACAACGACAGGGTGTGTGATAGAAGGAAAAAACGGGAACAGAGAAGTATCAGAAAAGAGAGCAAGCATTGTGAAAGAAAAGAAAAGAAAAGAGAAATTAAAAAAAGAGATGGATATTCAAACAAAGAGGGAGAGAGGGAGGGAGAGAGAGAGAGAGAGAGAGAGAGAAAGAAAGTTAAAAGAATAAAGAAAACAGAATGATAGGGAAGTGCTGCTGAAAACAAGTCTGTACAAAACAAATCGTATTACTGCTAGCATAGGATAATCCTACTTTGTGTATTAGGGGTGGGTCCCCTGTTTGCCCAGTTGTCAGCGCACATTTTAAAACGCCGTCGACACGAGTTCTAGACAATCAGACATTGAGATGAGAGACGAGGGGGGTAAATGAAAGAGACAAACTGAAACTGTGTAACTATTCATTGCATCTGACTCCTTCCCCACCTCTCCCCTTAATTTATAACTTCATTGTTCTGCTTTTTTTTTTTTTTTTGCTTTATAAATAACAGCAATTAATTGTGTGATGTACAGTCTGTGCTGATAAAGGAAATAGGAATGTTTATATTGCGAACGTTGTAGAAATGACTACATTGCGAATGTTATCTAGATGATTGAAATGTTAACGGTATGCAGATGATTGTACTGCGAACGTTATGCAGATGTTTGCACTGGGAACGTTATAAAGATGATTGAACTGTTAATGATATACAAATGATTGCACTGCCAGTGCTGTACAGATGATTGTACTGTGAATGTCATACTGATGCTTGAAATGTGAATGTTATACAGATGTCTGTACTGCGAACGTCATACAGATGATTGTAGTGCAAACGTTATGCTGATGATTGTAGTGCAAACGTTATGCTGATGATTGTACTGCGAATGTTATACAGATGATTGTACTACGAACGTCATGCAGATGATTGTAGTGCAAACGTTATGCTGATGATTGTACTGAGAATGTTATACAGATGATTGTACTGCTAACTTCATACTGATGATTGTAATTCGAACGTCATCCTGATGCTTGTACTGCGAATTCTGTACAAGAGAAGGCTTACAGCAGCTGAAATGGTGTGGTTTTGATAAGTAGATTGTAGCACACGGATCTTGACGACTGAACATTAACTCTCAGTGTTTTAAGATACATTTTCAGTGCAAAATGTTCAAACAAACAAAAAAAAAATGACAGAAAGAAGGCCAGCATTGAAGAATGAAATAAAGAAGAAAACAGGAGAAGGAAAGGACGGGAAGAAAAAGAGAGTAAAAAAAAAAAAGAAATTAAAAAAAAAAAAGACACAGAAATTATTAAAAAAGAAGATAAAGGAATGATCGAAAATAAAAAAGAAGGAAGAGAAAAAGAGGAAAATAAAGAAAGAAAAATGAAAGGATAAAAGAAAGAAAGAGAGAAGAAAAAAGAAAGAGAAGGCAACAAAATGAATGAATAAAAGAAAGATGGAAAGAAAGAGAGAAGGAAAGCAAAAAGAAAGAGATAGAGAAGGAAGGTAAGGGGAAAGAAAGTTTGGAGAGAAAGGAAAACCGTCTGAAAGAGAAGGAAAAAAGAAAAAAAAGGAAGAAAGAAGGAAGAGAGGGAAAAAGAAAAAGAGGAAAACAAAAAGAGAAGAGAAAAAAAAAGAAAAAAGAGCGGGCAACAATGGCACAGATTGTGATCAACCCTCCCCCTCATTTACCGGGCCAATGTACGCCAGGTCCTACATCGAGTTCAAGGTCGAGCTGACCTACGCCTACAGAGAATAGTGGCTAGACGTGATGGTGAAGGTCATGCGTCTGAATTAGGACGGCCTCCGACTCGTGGAAAGAAAAAAAAAAACATAAGAAATATACAAACACACAGGAAATGCTCTGCCCTTCTTCTCCCTCCCCCGCCCCTTCTCCCCCTTAAAAATATCTCTTTGAGCTTTTTTTTAAACATAAATATGTTTTAAACAAATGTTCCTTTATCTATTTTTTTCAGAAAGATTACGAACATTCACTTGCCTAACGTGATTCAAAAGGCGGGAGATTAGCCACCTAACCACTCAACCACTCATTTGCACGTAATTACATTACTCCTGTTTAATGACAAATCAAAAGCTGTTATATCCTACGTTCATATTTTTATCAAATGCTGCTTTAATATATGTTTTTAAGGACCTAACAGCTGTAATCTGAAACTTTCGTGTTATATTATATTTACTAGCCTTTTTAAAAGATTTCAAGGGTCATTCATTGATTGCTAGTAGAAAACAGCTTCAAACTGAAGAAAATAATATGTATATATATTATATATATATATATATTTTATTTTTTTTTTTAATCAAAAAAGGGAGCGGGGAGGTGGAGGACACGCTCACTAGCTGAGAACTAAGTGGTTCTTGAGACAACATTAAAATCTACGATTTAGCTTCCGTAGTAGAGACCTGGTCTTTCTGTCTAAACAGCTCTTGCTGCAAGGTTGGCATTATTGTATACAGGCTGAGTTGAGTCAAATGCAACGGGGCAGTCTATGTAACTATGCTTATTGTAAGTTAACGGACTAATATTCTTAGACTCTCTATCGCTCAATTCATTGATAGCAGAATATTCTTAACTAAAGCCAAAGAAACCTTTTGTTTCGTGTACATTTCGATATAATTTTTTTTATGCTTATTGTAAATTAACGGACTAATATTCTCAGACTCTCTATCGATCAATTACTTGAGAGCAGAATAATCTTAACCAAATCCAAAGAAACCTTTTGTTTCGTGTACATTTGATTTAATAATGTGTGACCTAAATAAATTTTATCATCCGGACTACAAAATAACTGTTCTGAGTGCAATACCCTGCTCCGGTGTGTTGTATGCTATACCATGTACCACGACACATTGACGTCTCATACCAGGAGATCTTGAATCGAAACTTAACATTAACTCGGGAATACCTATACATTCATTATATAATCAACTGAAATATTCCGAAAGAACTGGGTATTTGTTGCATTGCAGGAACTGTGAGCGTTGTAAGAATTAATTTCTGACATCTTTCTGACGTCAGCGATAGACCTACACTTATTATTTAAGCTAAGACAAGACAATTATGTTTTGTTTTTTTTTTTTTAGTCAACCTCTTTCTCGTGCTAACCGTGACTTTTTTTTTTTGTCTCCATGCATATATCATATTGTGTTCCATCTCGTGTGAATATAGTTTTTGTTTGTTTGTTTGTTTTTGAGGACAAATTAAGTTTTCGTAATCTCATTTATCTTATCTTATTCTATCTTATCATATGTTATTTAATTTTAATCTATAAAATACGTCGCTAGTTTTCTATCATATTCCCATGTACCACCGAGGACAAAACTATTTATTTGTTGATAAAATGAAGATTGCAGAACCACTTCATATGGACGAAAAAAAAAAAATTGCTAAACCTACATCTATCCTGTCGTAAATTGAACATTACTGAACCACAAAATATGTACCAAAACATAATCAATATAAAATCAATATAAATAAATCTTGGGGCAAGCTAAAGTGATTAGTTGTAGCAATATTTGAATGACTATGGTTGTTCTAGCGATAGTATATTTATGTTTTCTATGTTACAGATGTTCAACTCCATCACCTCCTCGTTATCAAATAAAACTCACCATAACACCAATTTCATTTGTTCATGATTAAAAGGAAGACAACCAATTTATTGAACATATTTACATTGTATTTATCCACCTTTTTCTCCGAGAAAAGCCTTTTAACAGACAAAATAACACTAAGTAATTGTTAAACGAAATGGTCTCCCTACGGTATCCTGAGTTTCTTTGGGCATACTGACAACTGAGCTAGAACTTTGCCACAAATTGTTCGATTTTATGTAGATCTAGTGTTAACTTGCATCATTTAATGATGATGACATACGTGTAATATTTCTCCTCACACTCCCCATTCCCTAATTGTTTACAGTCATTTACAATACAAATTCAAAACTTTGTCAATAGTACATGCTAGTATCTTACAAAATATCCCACCCGTAAGGTGGATTAACGATGCAAAAATAGATGATCACTGTTCCAAACACTTTTTGCCGATTAAATAATTACAAATAAACTGTTTGCATTGAAGCCTGATACTTTTCCCAGGCTCATTAACTCATTTTGTCCTGCTAGTCGGTCGGAGCTTCCTCTATGTAACACCCACCAACCCAAAGATCCAGTGAAGTGGTGTTGCTAAAACTCTATGACAAGGAACAAAGGAAGTAAAAACTGATAACATTTAGGGTTTGGACGAAGAGAACGTTTCCAGAGACCCAGTCCCTTGCCCACCACTGCGGTGGCAGATGGCAGAGACTGGCTCATAATTCGCCAGGAGACGCTGAGATGACACCAAACCACATGTCTGTACACCAAACGGGGTTATCTACTAGAGAGAAGAAGCCGTTGGACCAAGTATGGTACAGGATAAGGGTAAGATCAATAATTTTAACTAAACGTAAATGGAATTTTTAAAAGTTTATATAAAGGGAGACCACAGAGAAAGGCTCTTCTACCATTATGGCAATCCTATCCTGTTGATAAAAATAGCCTTCGTTTCAGAAATTCAGCATTTTTTTTTTTTTTAAACATTCTGCCACTTTAGTTTAATTCTAAAAGTATCTGGAAGAGCTTCTGGTGAGCCTTTCTTGTATGTTTTTTCATATTCAAGGAATCAATTTAGACACAAAAGACAATAAGCCTGTAATATGAATTTCTTGCTATTTGGAAAAGAGCTCTAATTTTTAAAGAGCTTCATGAGTAAATTTTTCCTATGTAGATCCGTTGATACTTGGAGGTTTAAAAACTGTTTCCGGATTTCAGAACGTTAAAGTGGGACAGTTATAAATTTGATTGAGTTAGAAACGCTGACTCAGGCAAATGCTATGGGCAGCAAGCTGCTAATGACCTACATTACATAGTCTGACATCACTCTTCAAGTCTCACACTCACACGTTATTCATTATGCAGGTGCGCTGTGGTGGAAAGCCTGGGGGAGTAAGTCATCATGCATGTGTAACATTTTTTATAATTATCCTTGACATAAATCTAGCGACTGTCGAAATGGCGCAAATGAACGAGGCTCAATTATTCATTCTCTTATTTCCTCTCCTTCACTCACGCTTAGCCTCCGTACGTATCCTTCCTTAACGCTGTATATTATGTTTACATAATTATTCTATCAGTAAACATCCAGACATCATCAAAACGCGCGTACTGCAACCCTCTGTCCTGTGCAATGCCTGTCCATGTATAATATCATGGCCAGAGTGTCTGGTCACAAAATAGTATGGCGTCGCTGAATTCCCTTGCGGAGTATTTGTACCCCCTGCTAAAAATAGAACACTCTTATAATGTGTGGGTTACACCGCTTCACCACGAAATCCGACCACAGTTCTCACCGGTCCTGTGAATTTTTTCTCCTGTCAAAGGCCGCTAACAGTTTGAAGTTTTTGTACCCCCTGCCAAAAATAGGCGGGGATTTCCAGCCCTTCGCTTGGTCGGACCAAGTCTATTTGGTCAGAGGGAGCCGAGACTGAAAGAAGATGCGATAGGGTTGCAATGTGTCTGCGCACAAAGATTAGCACTATCTAAATATACATATAAGCAGAAAAACACATAATATGACAAAACGAAACGGTTTTCTCTCAATCTAAGTCTATATAATGATTATTTTGATGCCACCTAAGAACATTTCTAAAATCTCTCCTGAAAATGTTTCTCATTTTTGTATGAAAGTCTGGGATACAGAATTCTGAGAACTATACAAAATTTGTTGCATTTAAATCCTTTCGTTGCTGTGACGCTACACTTTTATTCAGATCTAACAATAAATGGATCACCGTGACCTTAGTGAAGAAACTGCCCATTTGATATAATTGAAAAAAAAAAGGAGAGGAAGAATTACAATAAGAAGAAGAAGACCAAAAAAGAAGAGAAAATGAAGACGAGGAAGGGAGAAGAAGAGGAAGAAAATGAAGACAAAGAAGGGAGAAGAAGAGGAAGAAAAAGAAGAAGAAGAAGAGGAAGAAAAAGAAGAAGAAGATGATGATGATGATGATGAAGTCATTTGATAGTTACTTTCTTTTGTACACAGCAATACCCTATTTACATTTTTATATGTTTACTTTGTTGCCC
>JBCAUA010825174.1:3049-14525 GCA_038406235.1 Peronia verruculata
AACAGACATAATATTTAGTCAAGACACCCTTGTTCACAAGATCTTAGAGTAGGCTCACATTTGTTCTTATAAATAAATAAAAGCACTGACACCCCACCCCCCCCCCCCAATGGTTATGGACTTTCTCCCTCTTTCTCTCTTTTGCCTCCCCCTCCCCCTTTCACCTCCTCCCATGTCTCTCTTTCTCTCTTTCGCTCTCTCTCTTAGTCACTGTTTCACTTATTCACATATTTCCGACATCCTTTCTTTTCATTTGTCTTCCTGCTTTTTTTTCCTTCTTGTCATTTTCTGTTTCTCCTCTTTCCTTCTTTTTAATTGGCCATTGTTCTTTATTCCTATCTTAATTATTTCTTGTGTTTGGCCATCTCTCTCTCTCTCTCTCTCTCTCTCTCGTGTCATTGCACCTTCTAGTCTTCTGTCCTCCTTTTATTCTGTTTCTTTTCCTATTTCCATCTCTCTCCCTCCTTCCCTCCCTCCCTTTCTCTCTCTCTCTCTCTCTCTCTCTCTCTCTCTCTCTTTCTCTCGCTTGCTGTCATTTCGTCCAGTTCCCCAGTTTCTCGGGTGACTAACGTGATTCTCAGATTAGATTTGACTGCGTTTTCAAGACGTGCATCGTGCAGCCGTGGATTGATCGTGCTTGCAGTTTGTCAAGTCTCACACCGACACTCAGACTCACTTATTCACTCACTCACTTACTCATTCACTCACTCATTTATTCATTCAATCAATCAGTCATTCACTCACGTTATCACTCACTCACTCACTCACTCAATCGTTCATTCATTCATTCATTTACTTACTCATTCGTTGACCTACCCACTAACTTACCCACTTTCTCGCCTACGTAGACACTCACTCACTCACTAAAACAATCAATAAATAAATCACTTTGTCATTACATAGATCAATCACTCAATGTCTCATTCATTCATACACTCAGTCACTCAATCACTCATTCAATCACATAACATGATTTACTAACTTCCATACTTAAGTAACTACCTCTCGTCCCTGTCATATCATCGTCCAAACATCTCTTATCGGGAATCCCATCATCCACCTCTCATCCTCTTTCCGGAGTCCTGGTTCACTACAATATTTCCAACATGGCGGACAGTGTGATCGTTAAGTAGGGAAAACATATGAAAATGTCTACACAGAATTTATTCAGGTACGATTTCAATCTACACATAAATGCGCCTTGCCAGTTAGTGCCCCAGGAAACACTGTGAAACAAAAAGTGCCGGAGTGATCGGTCTTGTCCAGATAATCTCTGGGGAGTCGTTTTGAGTATTCTTAAGTTTGCATACATGAGAAACGGATTGGATGAGCAGGGTCCACGTCTTCGAAGAGTTAAATATATACGTCACTTCGCTCTTCGACTTAACCCGCCCTTCGTGTTTTCAGTTTGATAGTCTAGTAATAAAGCGTTGACCATGTTTAATGAGTAAATGAGTTCTAACATCAAGATCTTTGGGGGGGGGGGGGGGGTAACAAAAGTAGAAACGTTTCGCTTCTTGTCCGAATAGGTCTCTAAGATCACGGCTCGCGATTGACAGGTCCCCGTTAGCCTACAGGTCATCGAAGCACACCCAGTTTTGACAATGATATTCCCTCAATCTCTGGCGGTCTCTGATTTAGATTTTGTGTGTGGCAAAGTTGGCCTCGATCCATCTCTGATAATGTTCTCTAATCTGTCCTTTTCAAAATCCATATTGCGATGCCTTTGTTTTTTCCGCGTCCCTGATGTTCAGTTTGCTGACCTTGTTGCAACCTTTCGGGCTTGTGACGTCACATGCAATGGATCTATTAGAGCAGTAGATAACTACTGAAGATGGCGGCCGAAGCTCCACTGTTGACTCTATACCGTTTGTGCTGATCCTAATTCTGCGGCCGGTGTGACCAAAATAACCCTTTTCATACGAAGCACAAGTATAGCCTATATATTTACGTCCATTGAAGTCATGTCGTTTCAGATAAAAGACTATAAAGCGTCTGTATTTGAAATATACACTCAGTTTTGGCGTTTTACAAAAGAACACTCATTCTAACTTTAAGATGGCCGGTGTATAGGCCTATAAATCTTGGCTCTTTTGGGTATCGTAGGTAAAGTGTTAATGTCATTATCTTTTCTATTTCGGTAGACAGACTGACACCGTCTAATTAATTACCGGCTGGCTGTCCGATGTGACTTGGAACCGCCCCTCCCTTCCTTCCTTGCCCTTGTCCCCCTTCTCTCTCACCTGACCACGCCTTTGAAGTGGTCTGATAAATCAAGATAAGCTGGTGTTTTTTGTTTTGTTGTTGTTGTTTACTCCCTGTCTGGCTTACGTTAATGAGCTCAGTTAATGATATCAACTGGTTCATCGAATACTTACTGTCATATGTTATGATTAAGACCATTCATTACACAAAATCACCGTCACCATGATCTTTTGTATCGTGCTGTCATTGTTTTGTAGATATGTTTTGATATTCAAAACAAAGATTTTAAACCGGTAAGTAAATCAAAACAAACATGACGCCATGAAAACGTAATTAATATACGAATTAAATAGGGTTCAGTTGATGATAATGTCAGTGGTGTCAGAGTTTGGAACCTGTTTGGGTCTTAGTCCATTTTTTTTTTTTTTTCTGTTATCATTTCTATTAACTTTACCCATATTATAGAATTGTAAGAAAACCCATAATAGGCTTGTGGGCTCCAAAACTGGTGAACGGATCCATCTGAAATTTGGCACACAACATTGTTGCATAGGGATCTGTGTTTCTATGTACATAACCCCCCCCTCCCCCCAAATAAAGCTTATTATCTTTGATGTTATTCTAAAAATGCGACAATTATTGAATAATAAACTCGCGAGGCTGCTAGATCCGAATTGTACGTTCGACAGTATGAGGTATTTAAAACACGTTTTCTTTGAGTAACATTCAGTTTAATCAACCAAAATATCAGCATTGAGGTGCGCACGCTTGCCATACACTATAAGTCGCAGGGCAGAACCAGTTTGTTTTTAAAAATTCGCCACAAAGGGAGTGGGTTCTCTTCTAGTTTCATGAAAATATCTTGAATTTTATGTCATAAAGTGTCAGTCTGCAGCTGACTTTGTACATCGATATAACGGCAAAAAAAAAAAAAGAAAAATGAGAGAGAGAATTATGCTGGACTTTGAAGAAAATGTCACACATCATAATTATCAGCTTTTGCAGTTAAACTTCCATTCTCTAAATAATAAAAAACCACTCTGTTTGGTTAGTTAACATTCACGGGAGCAAAATATGCGCGCTACCATAAGCAGCGGCTACTCACAAGGACACAACACTTTTAAGTTCTTTTCACGAGCGAAATGAATGTCATCTATTGATGTAAAATCTCTGGGTACTATGAATGCTCTCATAAATAAATTTAGAGGGTTTTATTTGTTTGTTTGTTTGCTTGTTTGTTTGTTTGTGTTTGTTGCTCAGTTATGAAGTTGCATATAAAGGCCAAGTGTGATTTTCTCTAGCTTTATAACTACTGTCAAAACATATAGTTCTGTTTAATATGACCAAAATTTTATTCGCAAATATGTCATACTCAAATACTCAAAGCGGCTTGTTGCATTTCTACGCGGATGGAAGGGGGGGGGGGGGTTAGGCCCCCTGATTGCCCTTTGCATACGCTGATAATCATAATATACATCTTGACATTATGTAATTTGACATGCGTTTAAATGTCACTAATTAACTGTTTTATTAACTAATTAATGTTTGGCGTGATGCTACCGTCATTATGTAGATACGTCCTTAAATAAAAACCAAACGAGCTAATCAACACACACACACACACACACACACACACACATATGATAATATGTAAGAAAAAAAAAAGAAAGAAAGAAACACTATGAGAGAAAGAAAAGGAGAAGGAATAAACTTGCACAGACACTGATATTTTCACCAGTCGTTTATTCCCGTCTGCTAAATGGAAGCCTTGCTAGTGCAGACGATTGAGGCAGTCACCCCTGACCAGGAAGTGAAGACAGAACTCTCACAATTCCGCACTCCCGCGCGTGCCCGAGTTTACTGGGTCACGTCAGAATACAAAGAAACATGTCACTGAAATTCCAACTCGCTTAATGACAATATCGGACATTATATTATTATCGGACAATCAGAAAAAAACTGTTCCCAAAACACTGTCATAACTTTTCTCCCTCGGGGGCCTGGGGGGATATAACTAGGTTTTTTGCTCCCACCTGCAGGGTGAAATCCCGCCATCGATAGGGTGACTCCCGTGGACTGCCATTCTCGACGTTCCAGGGGTGACATCTCTTCTCTCTCCTTTGCTCCTATCTTCTGTCAGGCTTTCTTTCCTCTCTTCCTCTTGACGTGTAAGCGTATCTTACCATTCTTGGCATAATCTAGTCGTATCGTGCTGATCTGTCGTTAAACCCCAACACAGACTGTTATAACTTTAGAGAGACAAATAAAAGATCACGCTTGATATCCCTGGTAACAACAACATTTGGCTTTCTTTGGATAACAGGAACATCTACTTTCAGCTCAGCGATAATATCATTACAAAAAATGAACAGTTGTCTTCAAATCTCATGGTTGACAACAACATCACAGTGTGGTGCCCGGCCATAAGAATATGGCTGATGGTTAAGATTCTGTCTTTCTATCACGTTGACTCTGATGCCATAGCGTGTTGTGTCTCATTGTTGAACTCGACTTGATAACATAGATCTTTATCTACTTCTTATTTTACTTATCTATCTGTTTCTTGTTTACTGATTCATTCATTCCTTCATTCTTTCTGTCCTTCATTCACTCATTCATTCATTCATTCATTGTCTATAAATTTATCTATTTATGTCTTTATTATTTTTTTTTTCTGTTGATATTTTTTTTTTTTTTATTTAGTTTGATAACCAGTTAGTTGCCTGTTTGTCATTTATAAATTCATTAATTCTTTCCTTATTCATTCATCTATCCATCTATTCATTCATTCATTCATTCATTTATTTGTCCATAAATTTCTCTTTTTATTATTCATTTGTTTACTTGTTTATTATTTTTTTTCTCTTTTATTTATTTAACAGCGTTGTTTTTTTTTGTTTACTATTTATTATTGTTTTATTTACTTTTAATTCATTTATTTATCTGTCTATTTATTCATCCCCTCCCCGAGTTGTCATGATTTACTGAAAATGCACAAATGCCCTCCTTATGTAGTTGGATCGTGTAATTCATAGATGTCGTGATCAGTTTCTCTTGTTTCAGTTTTTTTTTTTTATCCCATCCTCGAGAACTTTGACAGGGAAAACTTTGAGGTGACATATTAATGCTATTAACACTATCTGGGTCAAGTGTGTATGTGTGTAAGTGAGTAAGTGAGTGAATGGACGTCTCTCCGTGTGTGTGTGGTGTGTGTGTGCGCGCGCGCGCGTGCGTGCGTGCGAGTACGCGAAAAGCGTGGAACTGAAAGGTTTCATTTTGTGATTGTGGTCTAGTTTCTTATTTGGTTAGAGGTGTAGGGGCCAAAATGCCGGTCGATATGTAGTAAACTATAGCCTAGCTCTACGCATGCGCTTTCACTTCCGCATGGAATATGCGCGTGACACAATTCATTGTTTTGGAGCTGTCAGACTGACCATGAAAAATCTGGCAACAGTAGACGAGATTGTGTCAGTTTGCATAGCCTATTTGGAATGTTTTATATAATTTATAAATGAATTTAATGCTTTCCGACCCCTATAACCAACTGAAGTGACGATTGTTTTGGCGGTAAATGATTATAAATATATTAATTAATTAATCTTAGTAATGGCCCTGTAGACTAGTTTTGTATGAACAAATAAGTATTACGACCGTCCTGTCCAGGTGTCTTCAGACTCCGATAGTAATGAGTACAATGAAAGCATAGCAAGTATTTCTTTTTGTTGTTGTTGGTGGTGGTGGTGTTTGTTTTGTTTTGTTTCTTGTGTTCCAAAAGAAGATCAGTTCTGAAAGGTTCGAAACGAAAAATGAATGATTGCATGCAAAGTACACGTATAACGTACATGGTGTCCGCAAAATAGCTTTACAGTTAGCTGAGAACGACTCATAGGCATATGAACAAGGCATACTAAAAACAACTCTATAAAATAGACTTCTTGGACGGAACTGTCTCTGGGGAAATTTACCTGGACAAATTGAAAACTGTTATTGTGCTTGCATCGAAATAATGACCAGGTTTTCATAACTTGTGTTACTGACAAGATGGGGCCCCGTGAGTAATTGTACGGTAACTCTAACTTAACGAACTTGTTTCTTGTAACAATATTATGAAATATTTCTATCCCTCTCATAATTGATTCAAACACTTAACACAATAAACAATCTTCCACAGAACAGAGGGGAGAGGGGGGCAGAAGGAATGAGAGGGGGGGAGGAGGGGGAGGTGAAAGAAAGACAGAGAGAAAGGGTAATGGGAATGAGAGAAAGAAAGAGACAGAACATAACTTACTCACAAACGCAAAACATCAACATCAGTCCTAGTTTTTGGCACACATTTTTTTTTCTTATTACATACTGTCTGTTTAGAGTTGTCTGTTTGTTTGTTTGTTTTCATGTGATTTCAAAATCTCCTTGAGTACATAGGTTCAAATCTAACTATGCCTTCCCTTACTTTTTCGGATGCGGATGTTGTTGTTGTTGTTGTTGTCTTTTTACCGTTCATTACGATGAGGTCCTTGTTTTTGTTGTTGTTTTTGTTGTGGGAGTAGCAGGAGGACATTGACTGTTGTTGTAACACAGGAAAGCACCAAGCCAAAGATAGCGCGTCGTCTGACGTGTTGTTTTGCTGGTTTGCGTTATACGTACCACATTTTCCAGACATCTGTCCTTTCTCTTGACGTATTTGGATCTCCATCCGGACATTTTGCGGTCCAATTTCTGGCAAAAGGTGACGAACAAGCTGACAATCAGAAAGTAGTCAAACAAATATGTGGTATAATAAGCAGAAGATCTCGACCCGTTTCAGGATCTGATCCCTAAGGGGACATGACCACTGTGTCCTGACATTCGGAGTTATACCGCCTTTGGACCGAAATAGAACGGTCCAAAATTGAACCAAGTCAAGCCATATCAAACGTCTTTTGGTCATAACATACGACATAGAAAGTTTAGGCTGTGGGGGAGGAAAGGTCGGGCACCGCCTACGGTTCTGGGGTCGAGAAGGGGGGAAAAACAAGGATGGAGAAAAGAAAGAAGTGTATCACACAAGGGAAATCCCATTGAATCTATACTGTGTGTGCCAGAGTCACCTTTGACCACGTCCGGCGGCGGACCACACGTAAATGTGTTGTATGCAAGATGGCGCCGGGAACCCTCCCTGCGGCTGTCCGACATATTGTCAGGGGGAGATCATCCCCATAAATGGAAGCGTAACTCTAAACAAAGATCAAAATAGACATAGAAGTCGAAAATATCGTGTGAATACCCCCACAGGAATGTTTTTGAAAGATTCCATATTTTCATTGTAAACAAACCATTTTCTTTTTTGGTGGTGGTGGTACTAGTTTGGATTTATTTCCCAGTTCCTGGGGATCTAGATCTATATCCGAAAGAGGTTTGAGAAAAATATGTTATGAAAGTTGTTTGGAATAACAAGGCATGGAAATGTAGGTGGGCGTTGTTTTTTTGAATGATTACTTACACATAAAAAAAGAGGGGGGGGGGGGGGAGACCTTTGTCTCAGAATTGTGAAACTGTGGCACAGGCCGTGACTAATTTGTCCGTAACTAATGCGAACTAGTTAGTAATTAACGTGTTGTTATTGGGAAACTCTACAGTTGTTGATTTCATGGGGGATCTTACCTTCGTTTTCTTGTTGTTTTCTTGTTGTTATTATTATTGATGTTTACATAGAGCTGTTACCAGGACAGTTTCGGAAATGGGGTAGTTTTTTTGTTTTTTTTACCCAAACTCTCGAGAGGTCAAAATCACAAGAACTTCAACATTGTGAAAACCCGAGTCTCCAGTCTGAGAATCTGTGCTTCTTCTAATTAGTGTCTGTCTAATTAGTGACCAGCCCTTCTGCCAACAACTGTCCATTTCTCCATACTGACCGCTACTTGTGCCAGAAGCTGTCCGGCATTTTGTTGGAGTTTTCATATCAGAAGGTGAAGATGTCGCTCACAAGCTATTGCGTAAATCACATCCTTTAACTCTTTGAAAATAATAAAATTTTAATAATAATATGTAATAGTAATTGCAATATTAATAATAATGATAATATTATAAAAATACAATAGAACTGTCTAACTAGCAACTAGCAAAACAATTCAAGAAAAACAAATAACATAGAAATCTATAAACAACTTGACTGTGGTGATAAAGTCTCTGCCAAATTTTCAAGCCCGCTTGGCTCTTCGTCGGGGCAAAAATGAAAACATATAAAATGTAAAATAATAATAACAATGATGATTTACATTTTCATATGTTTACTTTGTGGTCCCAAGAGTCAATTTTTGCCTTGAAAATTTGGCAGAGTATTGGTAACATCAATATCAAGTTTTTGTATATGTTATTTGCTTAGTTGTCGGTTGGAAAGTCTTATTTATGATATTTTGTAAAGTAATGCTAACATTAAAGCTGCTGATGTTGCATGCGGACAAAACTTTGGCTGATACTGTCACTTTCGTCAATGTTTAACATATCGAGCTGTTGGTTTCTCTCAGTATAACAAGTTAGTTACCAGTGGACAGTCCTTGCTCCTGTCTTCTGTCCCGCTTTGTTTCCTCTCTTCTTCTTGAAGTGTAAACGTATCTTAACGTGTTGGACACAATATAGCCGTGATCGTGCTGATGTGTCGTTAAACCTCTACACAATACAACGCAATACTGTCTCTCCGAATTACCAGTAAATACATAATGTTAGGTGTCTGACCAAGATTAAGACTCACTGTTTCAGATCACAATGAAGCCTCACAATGTGATAAACCTTTACTTTCTACGAACTGTGATAATCGTCTGTGCTCTTTAAACGTATGCTATAAATCTGCAACAAACCCACAAAAGGCTTAAGGACCCGACAACTTGCTGGATGTATCCCTCTGAAATTTGGCACATAACATTGTTGTATAAAGATCTGTTATTCTACCTACATAAAGCCGATTATTCTATTTACATAAAGCCGATTATTCTATTTACATAAAGCCGATTATTCTACTTACATAAATCCAAAAATAAGCTTACCATATTTGACGTTATCTCAAAAAGGCGATAGTAATTGAATAGTTAACTCCCGAGAATGGTTGATCCGAATCGTACGTTTAACAAAAAGACGCATTCAAAATAGCAAATATGTTTTCTTAGTAACATTCAGTTTAATCGTCCAAAATACCAACATCGAGATGCGCACGCTTGCCATACACTTTCAGTCTTAGAGCAGTATTGTGTTCAAAGAACTATACTTTAGAAAACACCCTACCATTGTCGGTTCTCTTCTAATAACAGGATACTTGCCTATTTCAGTTGCATCATTTTTTACCTTCATTTGATAAATTTGAGTGCTCCACTGAGCCTGTTATATAACCTTAACGACATTTAAGTTTATGAATTTAACAGCCTACTTACTGCAAAAGAAAATGTTTCTGAACTTGCATTGTTTCGTTCATAAACACTGGTTCGAGTTTTAAGTGACTCGGTTCGAATTGCCAGTTCAGCTGGAGTGACGTCATCTACTATTTCTGGAAAGTTCTGTGATATAAATTACCCACTATCACGTAGCAGCAGAGATATATGACACTTGTCAAAACCTGAAACTCTCAGGATAAGAAATATGCAATATTATCACCAGAAATGTAAGTGATTTGTGCTATTGTTTTCCTTGTCCCCTTCCCACGCATCTTGCCTCCCATGTTCTGTATAATTTAAAATGAAAATCTAGCTGTAAGACATATGAAGACCCTAGTGGAAAAACCGGATAGGTCATATTTTCTACAAAGCGAGAAAAACAGAAATTAAAGTTTAGAAGTCTATAGTTTTTCACTGTATACTCTTTTAAAAACTCTCTTTTTAGCGGAACACATCTGGGTTTTTCGAATTATTGTTCTTGTTAACAAATCTTAGCGACGTGCTTTGCATCATCGGGGCAATAACTCATTTTTCACAGAATGTGACATCTGGTTTTTCCACGAGTCTTCATATGTAAACCCAACCCTTTTCGTAAATACCGAAATCTGATGCGTTAGAATATCGACAAAGGCTTTGTTAACCCTGTCAGCCTTAGAACAGCTTTTTAACAGTATGACCTTATCTGTTTAACTCGCACAGTTTGGAGATTAAAACTGTATAAAACTCTCTGGAAATGGCTAGGACACCCCCTTAGGAGGCCATGCAGCAGCACTACCAGGCATGCACTTCAGTGGAACCTACAGAGACAGAGAAATAAGGGTAGACCACGAACAACCTGGAGAAGACTCATGGAGGATGATTTGAAGAGAGGAGGGTTACAGTAGAAAGATGCAGTGAGAAGTGCCCAGGATAGGAGAAAGTGGAAGTCTGTTGTTCGTAGCCTATACCCTGATACAGGGTGAAAAGGGCATTGATTGATTAAATTAACTCTCTCAAAATCATCTGAGAGAAAAAAAAAAAAAACTCTGAGGGGAAAAAGTGTCCCAAAGAAAAAGAACAACAGATGGTTATTATTTTTCATGTTAAAACAATGATAAACATAGACTTAAACGCCAATGGAAGACAGTGATTATCTTTGATATTTCTGTTTCGGATGATTAACCTGAACGTTACTAAGAGAAAACGTGTTTGGTCTTTTGAAGACGTGATTCTGTTGAACGTGCCATTTAAATCAAATACTCTGGACAGTTTACTTTTCAATTATTACCGCATGTTTAGAATCATGTCAAACATAGAAAATACTATTACGAGTTTAGTTTTCAATTATTACCGCCTGTTTATACTCATGTCAAACATAGAAAATACCATTACGAGTTTAGTTTTCAATTATTATTGCCTGTTTAGAATCATGTCAAACATAGAAAATACTATTACGAGTTTAGTTTTCAATTATTACCGCCTGTTTAGAATCATGTCAAACATAGAAAATACTATTACGAGTTAAGTTTTCCATTATTATTGCCTGTTTAGAGTCATGCCAAACATAGAAAATACTATCGTGAGTTTAGATTTCAGTTATTATCGCCTGTTTAGAATCACGTCAGATATATAAAATACTATCGGCAGTTTAGTTTTCAATTATTATCACCTGTTTAGAAACATGTCAAACAAAGTAAGCTTTTTTTTTGTCGGCTTTATGTAAGTAGAAATACAGATCTTTATGCAAAAATGTGTGCCCAAATTTTTATATGGATACATTCAGTAGTTTAGGAGTCTTTAAGTCTTTTATGGGTTTTGGGGGACGCAGTGGCTCAATGGGTATGGCGTCTGCTCATGGAGAAAAACAGGCCGGGATCGAAACGCGGGTTCTG
>JBCAUA010825185.1:0-14525 GCA_038406235.1 Peronia verruculata
TACCTGCCTGCCTGCCTGCCTGCCTGCCTGCCTGCCTGCCTGCCTGCCTGCCTGCCTACCTACCTACCTACCTACCTTCCTGTTTAGCTACTTACCTAGCTACCTATCTTCCTACCAACGTACCTGGGTTCAGCCTACCTACCAATCTATCTACCGAATTACCTACCTATATTCCCACCTTTACACCTACTTTAGCTCAATGCTTCAACAATATCTTCCTATGTATTTGTTCATATGTGTACTTATGGTTCCAGGATATCAGATGAAATACTAACAGACTGTTTAAAAGATGTGGCATCTGAAGTGGAGACCATCAACGAGGAAATCGCCAATCACATGTACAAGGCGGAGTTTATGGTTGACAAGAGCCAATTAGAAGCAGCCTCAGCCACTCCTCAGCAAGAAATGCCGTCACCAGTGGCTGAGCCAATAGGAGACAAGCTCTCACAGAGCCAGGAAAAGCCTGGCCTCGGAGAACCAGCAGGGGATGGTCTGGGACTCTGGGATACGATCCCACCAATCTTAAGGGACGTATCAGTGCGGGGCAGCGGAGACCAGCCTTTGGAAATTGTTGACAAGTCACAGTCCCACTCTGCCCACAGAAGTCACTCAACTCCTCGGAGCCCGGCCCGCGTTAGCTCAGGGAAAGCATCTCCGAATTTGTCGGCGACAGAGCCAATGTTGGAGGATGTCTCTCATCTTCTTCACCACAGAGTAGATACGAGTGAGGAGAGAGATGTGAAAGGTGATAGCAGGGAAGAAGAAAAGTATCAGGATGATTATGAGGAGGAGGAGGATGAATCAGAGGATGAAGATGATGATGATGATGAGGAATATTCAGAAGATGATTTTGAAGTCAGCGATGAACAGCTGTGATGTAGTTACTTTTTAAAGTAGATCCTCTTTTCCAGTATCATTTAGATTGCACATCAAGATAACTGAGGTTGCTTCCAACTCCTTACCCTGACTCTCAAAGTTTTCATCCAAATTTGTGTTTTCTTATAGTATCAAGTTTGTTGCAAATTGTGTAAAGATCAAATGGGAGATTGTTGTGCTCAGTCCTATTACTTCCCTTGACCAGACAAAAGAGCAGTTGAACAAGTAATGTAAAAATGAAAAAAAAAAATCATCTTTAGGCCCTTTGCTTGAAACATATACCATGATAAATTTAAAAAAAAAAACTATGATGTAAAGAGAATGCTTCTCTCTTATTGTGATAATTTTTTCAAATTTTTTGGTGATCAGTCTTTGGAATGACATGGAGTAAATGGATTTCTTCCTCTTTGCAGTGATTGCTCAGCATCTCTCTCATCTGGCAAAGGGAAGTAATAGGGCTGGTCAAAATGATCTCTCCCTACAGGGGTCCCTCTTTTGGAAGGGGGAGATAATCCCCGAAATGATCTCCCTTTAGTTTTGTCAGATTCAGTTTTCAATGTTAGGGCACATCTATAGTCCTTTGGCACATGTCTCCATTTTGAAAAATAAGGATTTTTAAAACTTTTTTCATATTTACAACTTTATTTACAGAGTAGGAGACTGAGATTTTTTTTTCTTTTTTTTTTTTTTTTGTTCACTGTGAGAATTTAGTTTTATGCATTCTGACATTTTATCAAAAGAGGGTCGAAATGTTGAAAGATATCCAGCATGTAAGTATAATAATAGATCTTGTAGATCTGACCTGATTAGCCTTAATCTTGAACTTTTCAGGAATTTTAGCCATCACATGGCAAGGACATTTTTGGCAAGGATATGTGTTAAAAGCATTCACCCTTTGCAAGTTGTTAAAGAGCAAATCAAATGCTTATAGTACCGGTACTATCCTGTGAGATGTCATCAGTCTTCATCTGTCAGCATCACTGGATGTGCTGTTGGCCGTTGTAATTAGTGACACTGACAGGGTCATCCTTCGCCTCATGTCTTTGTCAAATAAAAATAATATTTGAAGGGTTTCTGTGCAAAATGAGAATAATCAATATTGCCGTTTAGAAAAAAAAGACAATTTGTTCCCCAGTGGTTAGTTATATTATCATTAAGTACTAGAATTTTCTGAAGACTTTCAGGAAGGATAAGTTACCTTTGTTGAAAAAGAAAGTCCTTATCATAAATATTCCACTATCACCATTCCCAGTATTGAGGGGTATAACTCAAAATTTCAAAACTATCATTTGTCACACTTTGCTCTGAAACCCTTCTATTGTTTTTATCAGTCTTCATTTATTTCTGTTCTTCTGACTATAGCCACAGTACAAAAGAAGATAACAAAGATTTTATTTGCCCTCAAATATCAACAGTCTTAATTTTGAATGTTTTCATTTGTGATATTTTGTCAGTGAAATAGTTACAATGATAGTTTTCAATAAATTATGCATTTTGATGTGCATCATGAAAAGTAGTGAAATATAGAAATGGATTTACCACCCGACAATATTACACAAATATAGACACATATTGAAATGCATTCTTACCATGTCATTATCTCAGTGTTTGTTTGTCTTTTTTCCTGTGAGTTAATGTTAACTTTGTTAGTACCTCACTCTTGAAAGCTGTATGTGATATCATCATAGTCAGTCCTGTTTTTCATTTCATAATGTCCTAAGACTTACTTATTCCCAATACAATGGGAACTGTGTGAAGAAGAAAAATCACTTTACTTCATGTCATTCACAAGACTGATCCACTAAAAAAAAGAAGATAAAATTATAACAATAGGAAGAAATCATTTTCTTTATATCATAATTTTTTTTTTTTTTCAATTTTTCATAGTGTATGTATCAAGCAAAGGGTGCAAAAATGATGCTTTTCCTCTTTACACTGCTTATTCTTCTAGTATGATTTAATCTTACTTTTGTCTGGCAAGGTAGTAGGGTTGGCCACAGTGATCTCCCATTACAAGATAGTGAACATTCTAAAGTTGTATACATGACAGTTCCTTGTATGATATAAGCTGTATTCTTGTATAGTTCTGCATGAACAAGGAATGTGTGGAACAAATGTAGTGTACGTCAGAACAAATGTGGTGTACGTCGGAACAAATGTGGTGTACATCAACACTGGTTGCATAACTGGGTGAATCAAGCCAGATGGTCAAAGGGAACTTGCCAAAAAAAATTGGACTTTACAACTGACTGTAAGATCATAGGAGTTGAAATTTAAAGTGAATATCTGGGTACAGAGATGTAGGTAATTCATTTGACCATCACACTAGATGATCGTTATTACTTTTACTGTGACACCCATTAACTGTGTACATGAAAACTGTTTACCTGAGACTCATGACATCTGGTTATGTGAGATATATTTATTCCATATTGTGATGTTTCGAGCACGGTCTGTGTTTGTGGTGTTTGAATGACGGATATCTAGATGTCATAGAAAAGTCTAAAATTTTATATATGAAATAAAATACTTATGAATAAATTCTCAGTGGTATGGAATTGTTCCAATATGTTATTACTGTGACCTGATAATGTTGTGTTTCTTGTTGTTGAAGGGATGTTAGGGGAACAGGCAGTTTAGTGTAAGAAACTCATGGGTAAAATTGTCTCCAGCTCACCCTAGTGGAGGCCTTTGTTCTGCTGGGCCTTGTATCTTGGAAAAGGTGATGGATAATGATGATGATGATGAAGATGATATATGTTTACTTTGTTGTCCTGAAGAAGAGTCAAGTTGACTTGAAAATTCGGCTTTCATTCGCTTTCAACATCAACAAGAAGTTTTTTTTATATGTGTTGCTTGCTTTTTTTAAATTGTTTAGTTAATTGCCGATTGGACAGTCTTTTTCTGTTTTATAAAATGATGATGATGTATATGTTTTTTTCAAGAGATTTAAACAACTGTGCATTTGGATTGTTGTTTTCATGTACTTAGGGTATTTCTGTATTTCACCCTTTAGTATAAGATCTGAAGATTTTGGCCTCATTGCGTAATCAAAAGGAGAGCACAGTTTGTTTCCCTTAGTGAAAGACAACTCAATTTTCGGTAATGTCACTCTTAGAAAAAAATATTAAAAAGTTATATATATATACCAAACGAATCAAATAGAATAACATAATAACTATCTTACTTACAGGTACCGGTACCTTGATTTGATTTGACCATTGTAAATCAATAGTTATAAAAATTTAATTGCTCTAAAAATGTATTTTTTAATTTCCTTCTCAAACAACATTAAAAAGCCTCTCCTTTACAAACAACAACAACAACAACAACAACAACAACAAAATCATTTTATTAACTTTTCCTTTCGTGTACAGGAATACCCTTTTTATATTTTATATGTTCTCATTATTGCCAAGCCGGCTCGAAAAACTGGCAGAGAATTTATAGTCACAATCAAGTTGTCTATAGATTTCTGTGTTATTTGTTTTTCTTGAATTGTTTTGCTAGTTGCCGGTCAGACAGTTCTATTGTAGTTTTATAAAATGATGATGATGATGTTGTTGTTGTTGTTCTTCTTCTTCTTCTTCTTTAACTAATAGTGTCCGCTGAGCTGAACAAGACGGAATTTGATCCCAAAGTTGACGAAATGATTGCTAAGCAGGAATGCCTGCTATTTTGGCTCAAATCCGATACGGATAAGGTCGGAGGCTCGCATGGTTCTGCTGTCTGGCGTCCCGCGCAACTTGAGCTTTCGTCCTCGTGTGAGAGCTTGGGAAGAGTGGAGGGGTGAGCGAGAAGGAGAGAGAGAGAGAGAGTTAGTGTGAGAGAGAGAAAGTGTAAGCTGTGCAGGGGTTAGATAGATACATCGGCACTCACACTGGAAGAGCAGGCCAGTGTGGTGTGACGGGCGATTGGCATCCTGGCTTTTTCACTTACCAAATGTTCCGCTCACTCTTAAATCTAACACTGGCTTCAGTTGTGCAGGTTTATACTTGCGGTTACCTCAGTGCATTGCTGTAGTGTCTAACATTTAAAGCTGATGTTACATCTGTGAAGCATTGTCCAATTGAATGTGTGCAGTGTACATGTTTTGACCTTATCATAGTCTTGATAGACGGTCTTATCTAGATGGGCAGCATTCACTTGCTTAGTTACTGACTTAGTGAGTAAGTTTCATGGTGATAGATTCAGTGTATGGCTTTCTGTGGACACAAATTATTACAGTCCAGTCTTTCATTGATTGAAAGTGTGGCAAAGATGCGGTGCAAAACTCTATCTTGTGATGAACGTAATATATTAGTGTTATATTATAAATATATTAGTGTTATTTCATTAGTGTTATTTAAAAAAGTAGTGTTGTTATCAGCTGTGGTTATGTTGCATTCAGTCGTCAAGGGATTGATACGGGTGACAAAAGTCGTACAAAGTAAACGTTGCAATTTATTCGGTATGTTTACCAGCTACTGGATACCATTGTGTTTAATCCAGTTGACGAGTAACGAACACAGTCCACTACCAGTTTTTAACCCTCTGATTGTCTCAGTATACATCTATCTTTTCGTTCTATATTTCATCTTCCAGCGATTCAGATTATAGCCGCAGTAGACACTTCTATTTTGTGATAGTTTCAGTTCATTGCCCTATATAGCTATGTTCAATCAATCAAAGATTCTTTTGGTGCCAAAATTGTACTACCAACATTTATCGACGTTATCAATGTTTTAGTTGTCACCCTTAATTCCGTTCTATTCAGACATTTAGTTATAAGGACTAACAATTATTACCTTGTAATTCTCATCAAACAAGAGGGTTATGTTGACACCTGTGTTAGACTGGATGACGAGGTTAGTGAGTGGCCTGGTCAAAGCTACAGAAACGTTCGCTCATGTAATGATTAGCTTGGTGGCAAAGTGATTGGTGGTCAGTCCACAATAGTTGACCATAGGAGACCCGACACGATGGAATCAGGTGCTCGACAAATTTTGGGCATATGGAGTTATTGGTATCACTGAAAAAATTGTTTATTTCCCTTTATGTATGTGAAAAAAAATATTCAACCTTCAGTAGAAGTTGCGATTTTGAGAATTAAAGAAGATAGGGGTCATCTGTTGCTGTAGCTGAATTTTGTGAGACAAAGACCGATACTTTTTTGTAAATCTTTATTAATCTTTGTCAGGCCATGCCACTAAATTGTGTGTGTGTGTGTTTTTTTTTTTCGGGGGGGGGGGAGGTTGGGGGCGGGGCACACGTTACCTAAATAACTGGATACAATAACTTTCTTACGTACGGACAGAGAGATAGAGGTGCATCCATAGGCCGAAATAGACTCCAGGTGTGGCAGGGCCTATAGGCTCAAATAGAGGGCGCTTAAAAATAATCATATGGTGCCCTGATTCAATTACCTGCTGTCGTTGAAGCAACCCAGGGATCGTCTCAAAATTGGTCATACTTCTAATGGTAGTAATCGTTAGGAAGTTTTAAACTCCTGTTACTGTACGTTCTGTGATATGTCTTTCAACCTAATAGTGGAGGTTATCTCGACAGGTTTTTGTTCCTATTAAAAAAAAAAACAGATTTTCAAAAATATTAAAAACCCCTTTAAAGAAAAAAAACGTTGTTTTGGTCACTCATTTGTCCTTTGTAGTTCTTGTTTTGGCATGTACTAGTCCCCAGCGTCCCTATCTCCTACTCTAGCTTTCCTATTCTGTCTACACAGGTTATAACTCCCAGACCAATTCTGAATTCCATCACTTGACACTATAGGACAAGAGTATTCATAACAGTCAAATGAGAACTAAAATCTGCCAATGTGTATCTACTGGGTTATGATTAAGAGAGTGTGTGTATCTGAAATGTTTATTTTTGTTTATGTTTCTCCAAGCCAGTGTAATTTTAAGTCCAGATTAGCTTATCGAACAATGATAGAAAAACCGTAGTCTGGTGCCATTAATCTTTGCATGAATCTTTCAAACTGTGTATCTTGCAACGTTTTCTGTATTATTGTGCTTATATTTTGTAAGATGTTTCTGTTTTTTTGGGTTTACTCCGCCAGTTTCCATTCCAATCGAGATTAGATGCATGGAAACAAAGGAACAACGACAGGGAATCGAACTTCTGAGTTCTGGCTTTTGCAAGAATCTTGCAGTGGGCATATATCGCTATGTGTTATTCCAGTTTGTTAATATATTTGTTATGTTTCTGTTTTTTACCCCACATTCAATCTACATGTAAATACAGATCGAGCTTCTGTGAGGGCGGGTGATCGATGTCTCGCTAATCAGTTGGCTTCCTATCTGTAGTGATTGGGTGATCACGCCAAGAAGGTTAAAAATCTGGCGTCGCTGGAAATGTGAGACAGAAGATCTGGGGTGGGAGGTAAGGAGGAGGGGGGGGGGGGGGAGGGAAAAGAAAAGTCTGTATCTGTGGCAAGGGTGTAGCGGGGGACGCAGTGGTTCTGTGGTTTGGTGTCTGCTCATGGAGAAAACAGGCCGGGATCGACTCATGGGTCCTGCATCGAGGTATGAAAGGACACGAAGTTCGAAAACCTGCATTTTTTTTTTTTTTTTAGTGACTCAACGGTCTCCTAGTTTCCTGTGGCTAGGACGGCCCGACGTCTAGCCCTCTCGGATAAGGGCGAATATATTTCAGTGGTTCCGTGTATACGTTACGCAGGCTATGCGCTAAAGAACCCTTGACAGTTCAAAATCGATGAAAGAGTAGGCTGCGTGCCGCTGTCCGGACAAAATTTCCAAATTCCACATTTTAACCCACTTAAAGTCTCAGCAAAAAACAGACAACTCTTGAAGTCGAGATAATCCTACTTCCTTAGGAATGAAAGGCCTAAGAGAAACAAAGAGAATATAAAAATATACTTTATTATTATTATTGGTTGACTGTCTGTCTGGAGTCGACGAAAACGGTGAATTATGTCAGCAATGGGTGCATATTATGTAGCTCCGCTGTGGAAAGCTGGAAGCATACAATACGCGCCCATAAGTGTCCCAAAGATTTGTTGCTGACCACAGGATCTTTATGTCTTCTCTCCTTGGCAACGCCCTAACGCAGTCATCTGTAACTCTCGAAAACAGTCGTTCTGGAGGTGAACGACCAGTTTGTTTCTTACATAGGCTTCGCATTATTATTATTACTAACGTTTTTTATAAGGCATCACTTTTTTTAACCTAGTGATTCAGCTCTCAATCTGCACCGAGGTGTAAGAAATATACATATATAGTTAGATAACGTGCCACAGGGGCATTATATAATTAATATAAAATTGTCCATACTCGCCTAAAGTGCACGCTTTTTTTTATTTCGGTTGTTGTTGTTGTTGTTGTTGTTGCTGTTGTTGTTGTTGTTGTTGCTGTTGTAATTGTTGTTGTTGTTGTTGTTTTCTCGGCAACATAGATTTAAAAACCTAGTGCTTTACTGGTCTGCAAAACTTAATATGAAGTAGAAATGAAAGGAAGTGTTTTTTGACAGAGTCGCGTCATGTCTATCATTCTAATAATGTTTATATGAATTTATATGGACAAAAAAAAAAAATAAAAAATGTTTATTTCATTTATAAAGATAAAAAGAGCGAGTAGTTTAGATTATGTTTATTTTTCCTTGACGAAACCTCACATGGTGAGGAGATAGCAGATAGTGTGGATGACATGTGAGTTAAACTTGTGACATAACTGTGGAGGCTGTGGCCTCATTCATTCAACCTTCTAATCTCTAAAGATAATTTCTCTGACATTTGAATCCGCATAGCCATGCTGTACCGTGCTTAATCCAATTTCGGTCCGTAAATTTGGCTCAGGGTTTGAGTTAAATAAAGCAATGTGTAATAGATTTATTCCAACCCAGCGAAAGGTTGGAAATACCGCCGTCTATTTTTAGCGGGGGGGGAGGGTACAAACACTGCAAACTATTCACAGATCTGACTCACTTTCGGTTTGACCCTGTTACGGTGTGGAGGAAATGTGTCACTAAAACTTTTCACAATGAGTCTATTGAACCTAGGTGACTTCCAAATAGTAGTAGAATTGAGTAGTGTTAATGATTGAATGACGTAAGAAGTTTTGCGTTCAACACTAGCGTTGTGGGATTTCGTGGTGTATATTTTCAGTAGGGGGTACAAACACTCCGCCGGGGATTTCCAGATCTGTGCTTAATCGATTATGAACTATTAAGGCATGATACAGCTTCAAAGCAGCCTGTACGCAGAATCGATACGTTTAAAATATGATTGCTCTAGTCCTTGCCTCTGATGCCAAACACGTTCGATTAGGAAATATTCATGGCAATATTAGTTAACTTTACAAATGAAGTAATACATATTATTCGATTCTTATCCTCCCCCACCTCTCTGAAAATATTCTCTGTAAAGAAAGAACATCCTGCACTGAAAAGAAGAGATTGCCAGACATACAGTTTTCTGTCTTGTAAACAAACAAACAAAAAAGATCAATTTCACGTCTTACTGTGTTTATCTGACTGCCATCAGGTAAGCAAATGTGAACTATGATATACAATCCATCAAGTGACAGGTCTTGTTTCTTTACGGCAAATCTATCAACCACAAAATCTTTGGTGGACCGGCGTCTTTGTGACGTACAAGGTTGATGATGAACATTTTTGGCTAGGTGTGTATGCTTTGGGTCTATGCCATTTATCGAGACTTACCTGCAAAGTCTTAACTTCGATTCTTCAAGACTGGAGTTATAGACTTTCCAAGCCCTCTATGCTTATTTGGCTAAGCGAAGTTCAAGAGAAAGATTTATTGTCTTTGGAGTTGAAGTTGGATTGTTGGTGCTGATGGCCCTTTTACTAAAATAATGAAATGCATAATAACTTACTTTAGCTGATCCGTCGCAGGGGCACGGGGTTTATAAATAGCTTCTCTGCTACCACCTGCAGGCGGTGGGATGTCTCCCATGGAGTGCCATCTTGGATATTCCATTGGGGACATCTCTTCTCTCTTTCCTTGCTGCTGTCTTCTACCCCGCTTTGTTTCCTCTCTTCTTGACCTGTAAACGTATTTTACCATGTTTGACACAATATAGCCGTAATCGTGCTGATGTGTCGTTAAACCCCAACACAAACAAATAAACATACTTTAGCTGAAATTAATAGCATTGCTATGGATGGAAGAATCTGGGAATCACTAATCTAATCATAATCAAAATTAATAGTCTGAATATTTTATGTCTTTCTTGCCAATCACAAAGCAATCCTGTGTCTTGAAATCGACTGTTTACCCGTAAAAGAAAGGGCGGGTGCAAGTATAAGAGAAAGATGCAGTGACAAAAAAAATGACAACACTGGAAAAAGTTTCCTAGCTCGTGAAATTTCCCAGACATGATGTTATTAAAATTTAAGAATTCGATGATCCGGCCTATATTCCCGGAACCGAAGTATAATGTTAAAGGTTGCCAAGAAAAATGTCTATAACTTAGTGGGGGGTTTAGCACCAGAAACCATTTACCAGGACCTGTGACGGAAGCAACCTGATGTCATGTAGTCAGTGAACGCTGATATGCAAATTATGTAAAAGGGAGCTTAAAGTGTTCCCAAAAATCGGTTTCATCACCTGAGAGCTGTGAGAGAAATAGGCCTGGCGTAACTTCATTGAAATGCACGTGAACAGCCCCTAAAAATGCGGATCGTGCATAATCAACACCTTGAAAAATTGTTGCTGTCTTCCCTTGGGCCGAAATATCTGCATGAAAGCTTAAGGGTAGCTAGACTTGATTATTTCAGAAATCTCCGTTCACTAAAATGCTTCTGGGCAGCTGTTAAAAATGCAGGTTACAGGCTGCTAACACTTCGAAACTATGGTTTTGATGCTTTTGCGTGATATCCAAACAAAAAGCTGTACCAAAAAGCTGTACCAAAAAGCTGTACCAAAGCTAAGGGATAGTTACGATTGAAGTCTTAAAAATTAGTCTGCGTTCATTGACATGAATGCGAGACAAGCCTTGAAAGTGTTGGTCAAGCATAGCTGATGTGTTTGTCAAGCATAGCTGATGTGTTGGTCAAGCATAGCTGATGTGTTGGTCAAGCACAGCCGATATTGTCAAGTGTTGTGGCTGTTTTGTTTAATGCAAATGTCGAAACAGCTTTAAAAGAATATTGAAGATTACGGGTGGCCACAGATGAATTTAAGGAGTCAATCTCCATGAACTATCATCTATTTATCGTACACAAACGAGTACATTCTTACGAATCAATTCCAAAGTGTATTACGGTTTATCGTATAACAAAAAAGAGGTGGGGTGGGGAATTCCCAGAATTCAATAGTCATAAAGTATTAGATATTGATCGCAAAGAAGAAAAAAAAGATAAAACATGAATTCCTACTAATCAATCTCCGTAATCATTTTTCGAAAAAAAAACAAAAAAACACTGGCTTTGTCTAAAGCTATGACTGCTTGCCGCAAAGGCGCTATAGAGAGGAAGATAGAACACTTGTGCTTTCTTATTGTTGTTTCTCAAGGGTATCTTGTAAATTGTGAGGGGTCGATTTACTGGTTTAGACAAAAACTGTCCAGCTGTTACAACAGATAGGTGATGTCTCACCATTATCAGAGATGAAATTTTGGAAAAGGTATGAAAATTATTGTATGAAATATAATATTATGCAACAGAACATGAGGTTATACTAGATATGCAATGATGAATAACTGCTAAACATGGCGAACATTTAGCTGGTGATCAGTATCTCTGAATTACAGTTTAGCAGTTTTTACAAGACCTTTCTTTCTCTTTCGCTTATAGATCGGTTTGGAATCCACCAGGCTTTTTTTTTTTTTTTTCTCTAGCCTGAGCCCGAGCTTAATCTTGCTCTATTGTTCGCAAATGGTGATCAAAGAACGGTAATGTGCGGTGAAGAAAACCTGTCCTCAGGCCGAGGATTTAAATTAATTAAACTGGAATGTTTTTGTCTCTCCCCTCAGGAGTGTTTTTATCATGAAGTTATCTTTTTACCTTAGGGCTCTGCGGCGATAAACAGCCAAACATGATGTTGTTGTGCAATCTATTCGGGCACTTTATATATGTATCTATATCTCTGTACTATAAATCTGCAACAAAGCCTATAAAAGACGTATGGGCTTGAAAATTATTGAATGTATCCACATTAACTTTAGCACACATCATTTTTGCATGAAGATGTGTGTTTCTAATTGTATAGAGCCCCCAAAAAATTACAGTGTTTGGGGTTATCTTAAAAAGGCGACAATAATTAAATAGCAAACTCGCAAAAGTGTTTGATCCGAGTTGTACGTTCGACGGAATGACGAGTTTAAAATACCTAGCACGTTTTGTCTGAGTAACATGCAGTTTAGTCATCCAAAATACGAACACTGAGCTGCGCACGCTTGTCATACAATGTAAGTCGCAGGGCAGTATCCGTTTGACGAAGGTCATGGGTTCTCTTCTTGTTTCATATAAAGCAAGCACGCCTCATGCTTGGTGCTCCTGTCTGTTACAACACTCACATTCCGCTCACATCTCTTGGGTGTGAAGGGCCAGTTGTGAAGGGCATCGGTGAAAGACAATCATCATAATTTTTGTATCGTGCCTTTGTTTTCCCAGCTAATCAACAGGCCTTCTTGTACGTGAGAAACGTGACACTGAAGGATCCTGTTGTTTTTTGTTTATTTGTTTGTTTGTTTTAAATTAACCTTTTGATCGAGTTTGTCCGTTGCTTGTCCATTAAAATAGTTTGTTTTCTATACAAGGATGACAACATTTTGTTCTGATAGTAAGTGCTTATACAGCTGCCATCTGTCAACGGCTCACAGGTTTCACTCCCTTTACCGCTTTCCTTTTCATTATAGTGTACTTAGATCTTTCTGATGGGCAGTTTCAGCTTTTGTTCTAAAAGTTTTGTCGGTCAAAACAAAACTTTTCATCGTTGCCGTGGTGTGGCAGAGCATATGTCATGCATGAAATAATATACTCTGTGAGTGTCTGGTATAAAAGGCGTGCATGCTCATGTTGCGAGACATCGCAGAGCTACTAGTACCACTATAGGCGAAGGGCTACAAAAGTTACGTTCTATATATGTCTTTCAATTTTCTCGACGGTTCTTTGTTGTTTAAAAAAAAAACAACAACAAATCCTGTCTTTGCTTTTGAAAAAAAAAAAAAAAAAACTGTCTTTACTTTGGGGGCAAAAAAGGCTACCTAAGTGCCCGTTTTCATTATTATTATTCCGTTCATTGCCATTTCAAAAAATGTTCGTTACAAAGAGCCATTCGCCAGTGACGAAGACTATATCTCTTGATCCTTTGGGAACACACCACTTTTGTACACTTTTTATTGTTTTGTTTCTTTGTCTGTCTGTCTGTTTGTTTGTTTGTTTGTTTGTTTGTTTGTTTGTTGAGGAAATGGGAAATATGGAGAGGGGAATGTAAAGACTAACCCCCTACAAGTTGGATCACTCGTATCTAGCTAATAAATGTAATAGGTTTTGTCCTTTCGCACAGCTAATGCTGCTCATTTTCTGTCTATCGACGTTTCTTTTAAGTTGTGTATTAAGAAAAAAAACAACTACTAGAATTCTATGTAAATGGTTTTTCATGCATGCACCCATTACACTTTTCTCAGTGCAAGCTCAGTCTCCCGAGTCCTGTCCATCGGTACACATGAGGCAAATCAAATTCATATAACGTGTACGAACTGGTACAAGAATGAGCAAGACCATGTCACGTTATGATAAATATATTTAAGCCGTGTATTTATCGACCAATCACTACAACTAATTACAGAAGTAGTGTGTTAATTATAGGCTTAAATCGTCTCGGAGCTCAGACGGAAAGGTCAGAGTAAGCTTGGGGACTCAGCGCTCAAATGGTTAATATACAAATTGTCCTGTGCGTTAAAGCACCAGCCTTTTTCAAATGCATTTATACAGAATGTCCGTATTCCTGCATTGAAAGAGAACAAATATAACAAACAGAAGAAAACATGGAGGTAATTAGTTCAATGAGATTACAACTTGAAGGCGAACGTTTTCGCTGTGTAAAAATGCCATTCTCCCTGTGCTGGGCAGGTCATTCAAACTGAGAGAATAATCAGTTTAAATGGCTAAAGACCAGGCTGAAAGAATACACTTATGGCTAAAGATGCAGAAATAATTAGAGAAATGCCCAGACTTGAAAGAGAAGAAATGCTAGCTGAGTGCATGTTTTAATTAACAAAAATGGATTTAAAATCGATAGCTATTTTGTGTATAACTAATCATAATATTATAGAAATTTTCCGTCCATACTGTGACCTTATTCTTGCACCAGTTATCTGGCTATAACGTCTTAATATCCTCATCATGGAACTTTCCTGCAGAAATAATTTGAGAGGTATCTAATAAATAAATAAATACAATTAAATATCCTTTGTTCAAAGGATCCAGTTGCAGGGTGTGATATTCACAACTTTCCTTCTTCACAACGAAACAAAACTTTTAACCTAAAGCGAAATCTTCAGTTGCAGTTAGGAGACTCAATTAAATGAAATAAATGCATCATGTAGAAAAGCTAACAAACAGCGATGTAATGAAATTGCCCTCATTTTTTAAGGGGGGGGGCGCGTCCTGGAGGCGATTTTTTTTATTACTAAAGTTAGGTTATTTTAACCTTTTCCATCGTATTCAGC
>JBCAUA010825196.1:0-14523 GCA_038406235.1 Peronia verruculata
AGATAGATAGATAGATAGATAGATAGATAGATAGATAGATAGATAGATAGATAGATAGATAGATAGATAGATAAGATTCCTCATAACGATAGCTTTATGTCTAAGAATATGCCGTTGTGAAGTCTGAAAAGCCAAGGAACACCGCCCAGAAGGAGGAGCTATAAAATTGCTGACAATGGCCACTAGGGTGATTAGGGCTCTTATCACGGCGTCTGTGGGCGTTCTTCATACTGTGCTACAGGAAGCTGGCGCTGGAGACTGTCCAGACGGTAGATGATTAAAGACAAGGCCCAACTTCTATGGCTGGAATCTGACTCGTACGTCTCAGCGGACGGTATTAATTTGACTGTAATCTCCACTTCCACCCTGTCTATCTGACTTGCTGTAGGTTTGTCTGTCTGTCAGTTTGTCAGTTTGTTTGTGTGTCTGCTGTCTGTCTGTCTGTAAATCTCCCATTCTTTCTCGTTTTCGTTCTGAGTTTCTCTCTGTCTATCTGACTTACAATATCAATGCGTGATTTTGTGTTGCAGTTTTTCTATCTTTCTCTGTCTACACAAAGACACCTAGGAATCCGTAGCTAAGTAAACCGATTCTCAGAGACCCCTTTATAATATATATTACATTCTTCTACCACAAGCAGTTTTTACCTGAAAAAAAAAAGCTGCATATACAGAAATAATAACATGAAATATAATTATATTTTTAGCCCGTAGTCTGTTAAACTTGAGAACATATTAATAGAAACTATCGGAGATTCAGAATTTTACATGTCATTGATTATAATGTTCATGTTTGTTTATGGGTTTTCATGTTTAAAGTTGATCTCAAATGAGTTTTAGTCTTATTTTAAATCTATATTGCCAAGAGGGAAATTTTACTGCATATGCAAAGTATGATGAGCTAGGTTTTGACCACACAGCTTCCCTAACATTTCTACGGTAAATTTAGGAATCTTTTACATGTCCAGTAATATTCTTCTTGGAATATTTACCTATCTCTTTAAAAGAGTAGATTGATCGGTATCTTACATATATTAGTTTTTCAGTTAATGTCTTGGCATGATCGCATGCGCACACCACCGAGGCACTAACATGCCTTGTAACCTTCCTCCATCCACCCCCTTCCTCCTCCTAGCTGTTTTTCCTTACGTTACAGCAGCATGACCTCATTAGTAGTGACCTGCTCCAGGCTTGACCAACAATGTCATCGCTTCACTGCCAATTAGATCATCCACGGCTACTTGCCGTCAGACCAGCCTTGTCCCCACAAGTTGGAAATACTTTCAGTATTAAAAAACGCAGAAACCCAGAACGCGGTCATTGAAGGTATAGGCGATAATTATATCGTAGGTTTGAATCGTATCGAGGACTGAGAAAGATTAAAACCTACTTTTTGTTTGCAGTGGCTCAAAGGTTCTCCTATCCTTCTGGATGGGGCAGCTAGACGTCTACTTTCTCGAAAAATGGCCAAAATGTTTTGGATGGATTATATATATATGCAAGGCGTACATATTAAAGAACCTTTAACAGTTTTTTTTTTTTTATTGTTGTTGTTGTTAAATCACACGAAAAGGAACCGGAGACGCTGCTCTCCAAAATCACTATCGATAAATATTTCTTCTGTCCAAACAAGGCACTCATGTGAAGTGGAGATAAATCTCATCTTAAAGATTGAAAGATTGAAAAAAACAAACAAACAAACAAACAAACAAACGAAATTCAGAGATTCAGAAACTTTTTTTCAGTCAGAGGGTTGCCACCAGCTTCATGGCTGATAAAAAAACCATTCATTTTGAACACATGATATCAAAACATAGAACAGATCATAATAAATTAATTTGTGAATACAAGTGAACAATTAGTAAGGAAGAAGAGGAGTTTTTTGCTTCTGCCACTGTGAAGTAGAAAAGGCAGAGACCTTCACGTGTGTCTAGTGACTGAAAAGGCAAAAGGGGAATTCTGGAAGGTGAGGGGGCAGGATCGATATCAAATAATCCACTCAGAAACCTGCAGAGAGATATTAGGGGAAAGATTCATCGACGAGCTCACTTAAGAAAACTTGCAGCAAAAGAAAACGGCAGTTTTGGGCTATAAATATGCTGAATCGCTCAAGATGACACTGGGGTCACATTTTAAGATGATCATTGCGTCCACCTGTAGTGAAGAAGAGCAGGTTTCCTTCACAACACACACACACACACACACACACACACACACACACACACACACACACACACATACACACACACAAACAAACACAAAACACACAGACGCAAATACATAATTTCAATATACAAATCCTTATCAGACCTCATTGATTAACTGGTAATTATTGAGTCACTGACAAATTTGTCCGGATGCCTCACCAACAGCCACTGCTCTGTGAGGATCGTTCTAGCCACAGCGTCGATTTGGTGAATATAACTAAAATCAAACAAAGCAATATCTCAGACTGTGTTGAGTTAATTTCAGATGTAGTTATGTAGATAATTATGTAGTTATGTAGATAATTATCGTTATGGTAATTTGTCAGATTCATATTGTGTTGTTTCGCTATGTTTTGTTGTGTTGTTGCTTTTCCTACAGTTCTTAGACCGATTGCTCGAAAATATTTTCACAGAGCACTTTTAGGGGAGCCTCCAAAACTGACTCTTATTAATTATAAAGACAAGAGTTCCGCAATGTAAAAGTGATGACCAGTTCCGTAGGGTTTGGCTTAAGTGTTTGATTTTAAAAAATGAGCTTTTTTTTTAAGGCCTGGGGAACCATTTAATATTCCATAATTTCCTCGACTAGACCGAAATGTTTCTAAGTATCCCCCCCCCCCCCCCCCCAGGTTTACAGATATGTCGAAGTTTCAATGTGTCTTAAGCTAAACATAGGGAGATCCAAGTGCAATAAGTTATCGTGTGAGTGAAATCAGGAAAATAGGTCAGGCCATCCCCGGGATTTATTTTGTCATGGCAATAACCCACATAACATCTGATCCCCATGTTACAAATAAATGCAATTTCGCCGCCTCGGTTTGGCTTTTACTTGGTGGACTCTTGCAGGGAAAAGGCTAAAATAGGTCAATGTTTCAGGGTCAACGGAAATCTGTCAATCTGCAATGGATCGATTCAAATGCCGACCCCTCATGCTGATGCAGACCACTGCAGTGAGTACTTTTACTTAGAAAATAGCATCTGGAAAGAGTAAAGGAGTTATTGTATATATGGAAAACTATGCTTAAAAAAGCATCTTGAAAGAGTAAAAGAGTCGAAGTATATATGACAGTTCGTTTTGTGCTACAGATAAATTTGCCCTAGTGCAGGCAGAACTCAATACACAACACATAAACGATTAAAGCTTTAATAAAATGATTTTAATTATTTTACGTAATTTTGATATTGAGTCGATGTGTTGTACTCTTTGTCATCAATCTGTCTTTTTATACTGTCTCTTCCAGCCCTCAACTCCCAAGAAATCAAAAAGAAAAAAAGTAGTCGTGAAGCTGTACAAGAAATTCCAGCAAGAAAATAGGCGTATGTGTTCTGCTTGTTTGATTCAGGTGATTTAAATTACCGGAAAGCACTGACATTAAAAGGTGTTTTGCTTGCGAATTATTATCAGCCGTTTTATTTTGCCGTTGTGGACGACAAAACATGCCACAACTCGTACAGAGTAAAGAGACATTTTGCATCATAAATCGACGCCCATGAGCCATAGGTTTTTCCGGTAACGAATCGAAATCAATCTCAATAATCTGGTTTTGGGTAGTCATCTTCCAATGTTTATGACAAACCCTTTGCATTTTTGGTTGATAAAGATTGCATAGTTAAACACAGAGCTGAGATTATTTCGACAAAAAAAAAAAGTTAACAAAAGGGCGGTTTTATTTCATGAGAGGTGGTGAGGTGAACGAGATAACCTTCACCAGGAGGTTGAAAGACGTATATAGAACGTAACGGGGGTGAGGGACCCACTTTTCAAGGAGGCCAAAGTGCTCATCCGTATAATTTTCTCACTGATTGTTCAGTAAAGTCAGGAAGCCTCTCTAGACACTGGTTGGACTAAAGTAATCACTCTAATAACCATGTATTTTCTGAGAGATTTAGAATTTGGCCAGACAATAAAATTAACGCTTAAGTAGTAATTCGTTTGGATCGAGGGAACGAGTGTACAGATGAGTAACAAACTTAAATGATTGTTAAATAGTAGTATAAAATGCTCTCAGGTGAAAGCACCATTGTCCTTCATTTTTCCAATCAACCTCCATCTTTTTTGTTCCATGCCGAAAGTAGAATAAAATTACACTAATTTGTAATGTCGTGAGAGAACCACGTTTAGCCTTTGACAATACTTTCGACAATGTTTCGTAAGACTGATATCATGTATTTACACGTCTTTAGTCCTACAACGGTTGGATCCCTGAGAAGTGAAACTTATGAAATCTAACAGAATCTTCAGAACTGTACCGACGAAAAACTTTGCCTAATGACAAGAGAGTTATCAGTGGCACAACAGACAACAGTGGCGCATTTTTTTTAAAATCACTGATTTGGCAAGACCGGACACACCTGCAATATCTTTGGCCTGGCACTTGGACGAATAAGAAACAGCATAAAGAAAAAAAGTAAAACAATGTCCTTTTTGGTGTGTTCTTCACCTTTATCGTCGCTCCATAAAATTGAGTGCAGTTTTGTGTATGGATTTAGCTATACCTTAACGAAACTATCGAAGGTCCTAAGTTGGGGGACCATTGCTTGTTTAAAAAAAAAAGTGAAAATCTAAAAGTCTCAGTTGATATCACTGGAGCACTGTAACAATGTTTATTACGATGAGGGAATGACAGTTTAGGTCTAAATTGCAATTAAACTTAAACTTCATTTAGTTGAACTTATATTGTTTACAACGTAAAACATATGTAATGAACAACATCTCGTATTTAGCTAATCGACCCTTTGACATTAATATAGGATTTTGTCTCCAGGCATGACTGTGTGAGAGTTGGGTGGAAGACGCAGTAATTGTGTTGTCAGAAAGAAGGAACTATACGTCTATCATAATGATTTGCGATAAAATGTCAATAGTGGGAAGAAAAGTCTGATGGGACTGACGTAAAAGTAAGATATAAAACAACGTCAGTTTATTGTCTCTTCTTATTTACCACTCCTCAAATATAAAATACAAATAATGATAATAATAATGATCAATTTACAAAAAATATCTTAAAATTAAGATGACTGTCCTGCGACAAATAATAATCTAATAATCAAATACATCAAAAAGATAAAACAGTTATCAAATACTAATCAAATACATTTTTAAAAAAAACGGAAAAACATTATGACGAATTTTGAATTGAGTTAATAAAAGAAACTAATAGCGCTAGCCAAATTTTCGAGCCTGCTTGGCTCTTCGTCGGGGCAAAGAAAGAACATCCATTCTATGTAAATCTGACATTTCAATACATTCAATGCCAATCACGATTTGTCTTACTACTCTCCCTAGCCTCAATCCTGCGTTCACTCCTGAAAATAACATACACACACATACACACGCGCACGTACGCGCGCTCGCGCACACACACAAACACACACACACCATAGAAGGATGTGTGAAGACGTGTTGCTTTTTTTCGACCCCTCTTTTATAAGAAGGAAATGTGTTGCTGTTTTTTTCGTTTTATAAGAAGGATTTGGCAGAAAGATGGATCACCGAATTCCTATGACCTGAAGTAACTGCTTTGTGCACCAGTCCTGAAGACATGCATACATTGGGCGAGTGAACATTCCTAAAAAGTCCTTTCTATGATACCAAAGCCATAAAGTGGCAAATGCTGTTCATGCTGTGGGGTCGGTCAGGCATTTGGCCCTGAGTCGTCAATGTCTTCAGATTGATAGTGTCAAAGGGAGGAGAAAAGAATCCCTTGATTAAAAGTCAAAGCGTGGATCTGGCCTGTCAAATCTTCGACAAGCGGGGTCTTTGAGATGCGCATATTACTTGACTCCTGTAGTTCGATGATTGAGAAGTGGAATATTTGCAAATTGTTCGAGTTCTGACGTTTAGGGAGTATCCCTCATAGAACAGTGGAGATAACGAATAGATTTCTCTGAAACGTGTGTTTTCTCAAGCACAAGTGCCGTTGACTCTACGTCTTATGGTAGCCTGATTAGATAGAACAGATTGATTGTTAGACTGATAAGAATCTGAGTGTCTAACTGGAAGTTATCCTGTATGCTTTCCAGGAAGCTGAGAACGGATGTGGATGTCCGAACTGGCGTGTTGGGGGATTAATATAGAGTGTATAACACTTAAGGTCTGTTCTGAGTACTGTACGGCAACAAACGCTATATTGGATAGTTATTAGCATTTATGAGAGGGTGGTCATATTTAATACGAAAAGAGAGTTTTGATATAAAGTAAAAAGGCAGTCTATGTTCTACACGCTAACCATGGTTTGTGTTTCAGTCAAAGAATCAACAATACAAGCCAATTATCAATCCACTTAAGAGAAAACCGTTCCGAAAGAAAATAATAATAACTTTAAGAATTGTCATTCCTTAATCGGGCGCCTTTTGCAAAGGTTTTAAAAAGATTCGTTTTTCATCTTGAGCCACGCACAACACAAAATCCTAACCGTAGCTGGAAGTTTAAGTAAGATGTTATGTTTTCATATCACAACTCAGCTGACCGTTCTACTCAGTGATTTTGTGTTTCAAGGTAAAAACAAACAAACAAACAAACTAACAAACAAAAGATTCTAATGAACAACTGAACATCTTTCCGTTGTTTCCATTTTTAGAGAAAGATACCATCATCCATGGGACATTCTCCATGATTTTGATAAACCGTGCAACTCAACGCTGAATTATCCATTTATCTTCCAAAAGCCAACAAACTAAAGTTGCAATATTAAAATATCACACGACTAGTCAGGAATAATACCACTGTCGGGAGCCACTTTGATAGACATTACGGCCTTGCTGGGTGGCCGCCTATCCAGGACAGCAGTAGACCTTTTATTGATGCCCAGGCTTCTCTTGATTTTCCACCTTCTTTGAACAGTCTTCACAAGAGTAGCTTCTACAGTATCATGACGAAACAAAGTGAGTGAGAAAAAAAAAAAAAAAAGGAAAAATTCAAAACATTATAAGAGACTAAATAGATATATCTATAATAATTAATACATGAATGAAGAAATAAATGAATGAATAAAAAAGTCAGTTAATAAATAAATAAAAAGGAAAGATGAATTTCCGTTTTTCAAAAGTGAAGACATCTAAATTATAAAAGGGGCATAATTAAATTTGAACATATTTCGACTATAACATAAAAGATCACAGAATTAGTCAGGCCGAAAAAAATGCTGCTCTAGGAAACATTTAGATGGACATGATATATCATTGGATGCCTGTCTTTCTGAGACGCGAGAAGACATTTTTTTTTTCTATTGATGCTCTGGTATCGTTCGGCTTTCCCCTGTCTGATGAACGGCCCTCATCCAAGATAGATTCCAGAGGAATAAACACATCAGAAAGACCGTCAAAACTACCTATCCAGAAATAACCGTTGACAGATAGGCCACTGCAGATACACCCGATGGCCGGCCTGCTGGTATTCAGGCCGTTTTCAGAATACTGAGTAAAGCCTTGGGAAAAAAAAAACAACCTTATTTGCTGTACCTTAACTCTTTAGAGCGCAGGAGATACCATGGTACCAGAGTAATGTTTTCAAATCTGGATCTATGTGTATATCTATATCAAATCCAGATCAGATGCATTCTTAAAGTTATCAATGACATGTAGATAAATGCTCTTTTCACAGCGGTTGAGTACCAGCACCTGATGAGAGATGTGCGCCACCAAGTAAGCTTGTCCAAGACTCGGCAAATGAATTATGCCCACAACTAATTTCATACCGGATCGGTAGCCTCCCGGGCCCCGGAGTGCAGTGGGAGGCTACGAGAGGAAGGTAGTAGCCCCATCCTCAAGGGCGCCCTTATGAAAGCCGTCCGGGCTCCAAAGTGCAGTGGAACACTGGCGGGGACCAATGGATATAAGACAGAACTTTTCACAACAGGTTAACGGAGTAAAGACAAAAGTGAAAGTTCTAAAATATCTCCCACAAATAGTTAGGACCTAATGCTTGCACACTGATTATTGGAAGCCAAATCGAAACTGCATGCGATATTCCGCCTGTGATAACGATCATATCTGGAACATTGGTCTCCGGCATATTAATTATACTTCCTAGCGATTCAAATATTAAAATGCCACAATATAAAAATATCACGAAATTAAAATACCACAATACTAAAAGACTAGTCTATTACATCAATTCATTCTGTAATTCGCTATACTAAATGAGAGATCTCAAAAAATTTAATCATGATTTTCTCAAATCAGGAGAAAATGCTCTTTATCAAAAGAACATCTGTCCAGCCAGCAAGATGTACTGCTTCACTTTGTTATCTAAAAACTGAATTTTCTTCAATAGACTGCAAAAACAAATCGTCATTTTCTCGAAAGAGGAGTTTTCACGGGAAAGGTTAATTGTCACAGTACGCCAGTAAAGTCAGCCAGATCTAATCACAAACATCTCCAACAGTGTCTGCTGTATAAACGAATACAACTGGGCCCACATCTCGGACTGCCATTGCAAGTATCCGGGTGGGATCTGTGTTTGGGGAAGATATCCTAAATATGCAATAACTCAACTGAGATACCCAGAGCGGAGGGCTCCTGGAGGTCTGGAGAGTTGTTGTTTTATGTTTTTGAAACAAACTGTAATATTCACATGGACATGTGGTATCTCTGGTTTGTAAGAAAAACCAGTTATTGAATGTTATAATATTATAATTAGGTCTAAAATCATTATAGTAATGAAAACATTATGTGTTAGTCTGTGTGATGTGAGTGTTTATATATAGAGAAAGACAGAAACAGAGAGAGAAAGAGAGAATAGAAAAAGAAAAAGACAGAGTGGAAGGGAAAGAACACAGGACAAATAGAAAGGAAGGAACGGGGAGGCAACGGCAGATTGAAAGAGGGAGCATGATCAGATAAGGCATGCTGTTTCATAAATAATAATAATAATAATAATAATAATAAATCAGCACTCACAGATACCAGAACGACGCCAATATGAATAAGGTTGATGTTTAGAAGTGACAGTTTATTTTTATCTGAAAAATGTCTTCACTGTTGTTATATCCTCACAGCTACGCCTGTAGAGAAACTATACACATGTTCAAAGACAAAACAAACAATTTTTCTACTCTTATTTTTTAACTGATTCACGGCAACATTTGTCAACAGCAAGAAACAAATCCAAGTTTTATAACGGAGTTCACAGTCATGTAGCTTGTAATCTAAACCAGCCTTTCAGCTCCGGGGTGACCCAATCCTTACCCTAACAGATGACTAACTGTATATTGCAAATATTCTCATGACAGAGGATTCGTTGTGGTTCTGTTCCGGAGAAAAAGCCGGGGAAGGAGAGAGAAAAGGTACGTTCATTTAATTGTTGTTCACATTTACCTCAATCAGCCAAATCAACTATAGCAATGAATTTAAGCAAAATTTGTGTAGAGGAAAGAGTAACTACTCAGTTTTTGTAACAGTTCTGTCGCATTTCTTGTTAAGGAGATCGGCACACATTTGATTTTTATGACATTTCGTTTTGGAAAACAAACAAACAAACAAACAAAGCAAGTGAGGAAACTTCCTCAGATATTCAATGTACTAAACAGAGAAAATACTAAGCTTGAATAAAGACCGGTATCTAATCCACTGCCAAGTCTGGAAACACAGAAGACTATTAAAATTTATGGCCTTGACTCTTTTGCACTAACGGGCGACGACAAAATACAAATGCCGATAAGAAGTCCCAATGATGCTGTCTTTTTTTTACCTCATACAGACTGGCTGTATTCTTCTCAACAGCTTCACTAAAGTTGAGCCCTTTTTTTTTTTTTGTTTTTGTTTTCTACACTTTGACTTTCATCCCAGCAAATAAATGCATTGTATCATTAAAAAAAAAAGTTTATTATGGCAGCTTCTAATTCTGTTATCTTTAGACTGATACATTACATTTTTATTCTGTCATGTATTTTACATCCACGTATTTGCTTTGAGTTGAGATCCATGAAGCACGATATGCCTGGCTGCCAAGAATCGATTTATGCAATAGTAATGTACATGTATAAGTAATAACTGTATATTTTTTAATGAAATTCTAGATTGCAGAAGAACATCAGGAAAAGAATTAGATTAATGTAGATCTAGATTCTCTCGTGTTCTATTCCAAATACACAACGAAAATAAGCAGCTCCCTCTGCAAGTTTCACTGAGGACATTAACCAGATCAGACAGAATTTAGCCCGCTCTTAGACCTTAAAAAAAAAAAAAAAAGCAATCTGGTGCTATACTTTAGCAATCATCCAACTGCAATCAATACGCTAAGTGTTCGACTCTCGGGCAGTAATAAATGACCAAACAATTCAAAAGTAAAGAGGAAATAATTTGCGAGTCTCACCAATGATAGAAAACAAGAATTGAGCGGCTCGAAGGTAGAAGCACCGGTTGGTCTGCTTCATTAGATGAAAATCATGAATGATACCATTGAGCCCTTAGCTAGACAAAGTCATTAGAATGTATTGGACGAAGCTGAGAGATTTAGATAAGGAAGAATGCAAACGCACATTTGGTGTGGATAGAAAAACGTGCACAGTAAGTAAAAGAGAGCCCGATATATACCTGTACTGTCTGGCTCACCTACGTATGGATATGTCTGTGGGAGAAGATAAGGAAGGGGAGAGAAAGAAAGAGTTTGAGAAAGAGATTAGAGAGAGAGAGAGAGCACAGGGGAGAGAGATAGAGTGAAAGAGGGGAGGACAGAAGAAGGTTTGAGAGAGGGGTAGAGACAAGAGAGAGAGAGAGGAAGAGAATGAAAGAGGAAACGAAATACAGAGAGAGAGAGAGAGAGAGAGAGAGAGAGAGTAAAGCAAGAAAGTATGGAGGGGAAGCAAAGGACAGGAGCTCTGACTCCTTTATGTCATCTACATTGGCATTTACAGTAAGCCCGGTATGCCCTACATCGTCCTTGTTATTGTTTTGTCTCAGTGCTGCTATTTCAATACTGCTGCTGCACTCCATCACTGTAGTCGAGTCACACATCATCACCAGACACTCGCTACTCATCCCTGGCATTCTCCACGGTCACGCATTGCCACTCAGCCACTGGTCCCAACTCCGACCATTCCTGCTTTCTTTATCACTCACCCCGACTTTGCACTTTACTAGGCTATTCGGCAGCCCCTCCACCCCTTCTACTTTGCTACCACATAGTACCAGACTAACAAACTGCAATAACAAAACCTATTTTCATAACAGATAATTTAATATTAGAAGTGTCATGAAGTCGATATGATCAGAGACTCACCCACTATACTGTCTTTGTGCTTGAATTACTTTACCAAATTATAGTCAGGTTAAAAAAAAAAAAAGAAAATTATCATCCTAAAACAATCTGTCCGGGTTTGATTATGAAGAAATAGCATGAATATGAACATTTTTGATACACCGGAGGTGTTTACTGATATTTTATGCTTAATTTTCCACCCCTCTTGCCACCTCTAACTCAAAGATAACTTTCTTACAGCTCTGAAAGACAGCCTATAGCATCACATCATTCTCTAAAATCTATGCCTTGCTCCATATTCATAATAATAATAATAATTAAAGATAGCAAATCAATTAACGGTTTTCTCTAAGAGACAGGTTTTCTGGAAAAGAGCGTTTTATCAACGTGTGTTAGCAGGGGAGCACTTTACCAGCTTACGAGCTCAGCCACTGAGAGCAAGCTGACTTCCGCGTACCCAGTCAGTTCAGCAAGGGATATCAAACAAGTCAGATCGTTTTGTCTTCGTTAACGGGCCAGTCCGTGTCTCTCGGGGTATACAGTACAATACAAAACAAACCAATAACAAAGATGTATTCTGGTCCATAGGGAAACATTCAATACATGTATCCGGGACACATTTGATGGGGATCCCAACTAAAAACTTAAAAAAGAGAAGGGTGGATGCCGAAATAGACGGGGTCTTATGAGAAACGATGTTGTCGTATTTTTCTTTATCAAGTGCCCTGCAAGAAGATGGTGTCAGCCTGACATTAATTAACATAGAATAGTTCCGAAAAAAACCCAGAAAATGATTAATTTTATTCAATGATCAGAGGCAACAGCAATTCAGAGAGAAAAGATAAATTATCCCTCATCAACTTTTATCCTTATCCTTATCAACTTTTTTTGACACAGAATTCATAGATGACAACTCCGGCAAAGTCTATGAAACTAAATTAAGATCACTGGAAATTGAGTGTTCATGTATCCCTTCTCTGTAAATAAATTTCATCTCGACAATTGATTTCTAACTCTGTAGATAATGAACTGCTAAGTCAGGTGTGCTCATTTGCAGTTTTTATTCCTAAATGTCATTAAGTGCTGAAAGAAGACTTTGGCCTTATAATGATGAGTTGTTTGACCAAAATGTGACGTTCATCCAACTCCGTCATGAAAACTATGCCACTATGACTATTATGTTTTCGCGAAGTCAACACTATTTATAATATTTTGCCAGAAGGTCTCTTCCTTGAAAGTCTTTTCTTCGAGAAGTCAGAGATTAATGTGGTGTTGCAAAGCCTCTTTTAACGCACTGAATACAGTTTAAAGAGAATGAGGAAATGTAGTCATCTCTCTTTTAAAATTGTGGAAAGTTATAATTTACCTGTGAGGGAAATAATGATTAACTTCATTGTAAAAGACTCGTTATCGAGGTAGATTAGAATACGAGCAGCGATCGGTCCAACATACTTATTACAGAACGGACTTGACTCACACATTTTGTCACCGAGTCCTACGAATCAATACACATTGTCTTTTGGGACCTATTAATCCGCAGTACAAATACTCACAGAATATGCCTCTCCATATCACGGCCTCTATTAATCGTCTCAACATCACAAATCGGAAATCGGTGTGTCCTTGAGAGGGCTCGGTAAAGCTAGAGAAGAATGGGATTGTGAGATTGATCGACTACATCAATCTCCACAGAAAGGATTGATCGCGAGTACGGGACTGTTTCCTACCGGCACAGATGCTGAAACTGTAGGCATTGTAAAATGATTTCAGCAATATCAGACACAAAGACAGACAGACAGATACGCAGACAGGCATTCAAGTATAGACAGAGGCAGAGTATTTCTCCACTCTGTGAAATATAATAGTAAAGAGCATCCAGGAGAAATATATCACACAGAAAGGCACATGAAAAAAAAAAACATAAAAAAAAGCTACGGATATCGCAGACTGCTCACTTGAACTGGACATTATGGAGAACACAGCCCTGTGCCCGTGCTTTATCACTGTAGTTCACCTCTGTGTTTTGTGGACCCAGCAGTAACCTTGGCTATTTATTGACTCTTCCTTGTCATTTGACATTGTGAATATGGCTAAAGGCACAAAAATAGAATTTTTAACGTTCCAAGGTTCTCAAGATTAGCAAATTTTTACTTTTATATAAAACAAAACAAAATGGATTCTTAAAATTTCGGGGGCTCGAAGACTGAGGGGAGTTCTGTATAAATGATAAGCAGTCGAATCTGGTTAACGTCAACGGGTTCGTTTCAAGTAAAAATGTTTCAGCCTGTTACTTTTAAAATTTAGCGATGAAGTTAGATAAACGCTCATATGATACCACTACTGCATCCTTACTATAAGAACAACAATGAAGTATATATTAAAGATAAATATAATGATGTGCTGCATTTGTTGAATTATCAAAGAAAAAGAGAGTTATATTTGTGTATCAATCATAATTGGTGAAACATGAAAATGTAGAGAGCATCACATTAACTTTAGATTCACATATGCATGTCTCATTTACTACACACATTTTTAAAGTATTTCTATGTCTTTTTGTGCTTTTGAACACACCATCAATTTGCTGAGTACGAAATAATCAACCATTTTTCGTTACTGTACCACTGGTGCATTATCACTCATTATCAAGTTATCATCACCTGGTGGCTTCAATTTCATTAGATTTTCTTGTGCGTGAGATTAGCACGCCCACACATAATTATTATAGGCTGAATGGTTAATTTTGGGATTCGAGGGACAATAGAACAAAGGAAAGTAGCAAACTGCCTGGCACCAGCTGGCTGGCGTTACACACATACACACAGCCACACAGCCACACACATACAAATTCTATAATGTTATAAATGGTTTGCATTATTATGAGTACAGGTTGCCCAAAGATACGGCCTCATTATCTCGATGGATAGATAGGCAGATAGAACGCTATAAAATGTACAGCAAAATATACATAAAAATCAACATAGATAGGTGATTCACAGCTTGATTGGCAGGCAATATATGGGCAAGAAGACAAGTAAGATAGGAATAGATAGATAGATAGATAGATAGATAGATAGATAGATAGATAGATAGATAGATAGATAGATAGATAGATAGA
>JBCAUA010825207.1:0-14523 GCA_038406235.1 Peronia verruculata
TAGACGGTTTGCCGCGTTCGTGTTCGCGCTCTATTTGAATGCTAAAAGTCGCGGTCGCGGTCGCAGTCGCGGTCGCGGGTCGCGCTCTGTATAAACGGACCCTTATACGTTAAAGCGACACTGCTCTTCGATTCAAAGTTCATAGCAAGCATGTGCACCTCAATTTTAAGATTTTGATTGACTAAACTGAGCGTTGCTCAGCGACAATGTGTTTGAAGTTTTTTGGTGGATGCTCTGTGGGCAGTTCGGAAGGACGATAATATAGAGCGTCATTCTGTCGAACGTAAAATTCTGAGCAAACATCCTTGCTAAATTACTATTCAGTTATCATCGCTTCAATTAAAATAATGTCCAACATCATCAACTTTTTGGCGGATTTATATCAATCGGCACACAGATCTTTATAAAAAGGATTTTTGAGTGCCAAATTTCAGACGGACCCCTTCAGTACTTTTTCAGAGTCCATGAGTCTTTTATGGGGTTTGTTGTAAATTTATATTATAAGTTTGTAGTGTAATTTAAACAAAAAATGACGGTCCAAATGAAACTGTGTGGAGGGAAGCTTCTAATTTAGAAATGGAAATTAAATGTATTTCTTATACGCGCATTTTTTTTTTCTTAGTCGGCATCCATTCTCCACGTGGAATATGTTGCTTTGAAATATCCACAGTGGTTGTCCCGCGGATTTCGAGCCGCCTAATCATTCCATTACTTCAGGGAAATCAAAGAGGAACCACTCGATATTCCATAAAAGCCACATCAAAGCTGATGTTAGCATTGGCAAGAGATTAAAAAGTCTCAATTACAGGATATCGAATAATCTAATTCTGATGTAGGAATCTAATATCTCCGTAGTATGTGATTTTCTTTATTGCAATGGGTACGACTGTACTCGAGTTTTATGACGCGAAGCCGTCTGTGCTGGACAATCAACCATGGACAACAACTGGAAGGTTCTCAAGTTATGTAAATTATAGACCCTTTGAAGGGTGTGACATTGCTACGCTTAAGCCCGTATTGAGGAGCCTAGAGTTATTTTAATACAAGCCCGAGAGGAGAGGTGAACATATAGAGTAAGATATTTATACATTACAAACATGAAGCTCTACCAGGAAATTTCGTCGTATTCCATCTTGTTATTGTTGGGGTTGTCTCCATTTGAAGAATCTGTGCTATAAAGCTACAAGAAAACCCACAATAGGCTTATGGACTACAATACTGCTCAATGGATCCATCTGAAATTTTGGCACACAACATTGTTGCATATGGATCTGTGTTCCTATGTACAGAAACCCGACAAAATGGATAACACCTTTGACGTTATTCTAAAAAATGCGATAATAATTGAAAAATAAACTCCTGAGGGTGGTTTATCCGAATTGTTCTTTGGATAGTATAAGGCGTTCAAAAAACGTTTTCTTTGAGTAAGATTCAGTTTACTCTGCCAAAATATCAATATCGAGGTGTACGCTTGCCGTACGCTTTACGTCTCCAACTGGATTTCTCTCATACTTCGAAAATAAAAGAAAATCTTGAACAAGTTTTACTATAGGGTTTGTTTATGATGCCGATTGATTGACTGTTTGATTGATGAATGGATCAGTTCATAGATAAACAGAGAGACCGATTGATCGATTGATGATAATGGTGTTTTGAATGACTGGATGATTGATTGGTTGCCCGATTGACCGACCGGTTGTCTGATTGATTATTGATTGATGGATGGATAGATGGATGAATTGGTAGTTGGTTGAATGGATAGATGGATGGATGGATGGATGGATGGATGAATGGATGGACTGATGGATGGATGGCTGGATGAACGGATGGATGAAAGGATTGATGGATGGATGGATGGATGGATGAATGGACTGATGGATGGATGGATGGATGGATGGATGGATGGATAAATGGACTGATGGATGGATGGATGAACATTCACTAATTGTCCGTAGTTATTTAGGTCAGCGTAAATGTTGTAAAATTAGAGATATTACGATATCTTGCTGCTGTTTGTTATTAACAGTCCCAAAAAAGGAAATATAAATTTATTAACCATACTAATTTGGGAACAGTGATATCTATCCCGGGAAAGAAGATAAGATGTCTGAAAGATTGAATCAAAGAAATTGTCTATATTTAGATCCTTTGGACCTTTGGAGTAATCTCATAATTAGAGTTATTTGGAGCTGAGTGTTTTTAGTTACTTTGCAAAGCACTGTCTCATTCGGATTGCGTCTTTCATTCTATTACTCACAGTTCGAAAGATGCAAAATCTAGCATGACTAATGACGTTCATTTACGAACTCTGGCCGTAGAAAAGTATATCCGTCTGAAGTGTCTCTAAAGGGGGGCAGGATCATTTTTATATTGCAATCAAACTGTGGCGTAAATTCCAAATTTTATATGGAAATTAAATGCCTTATTGACGAAAAAGATTAACGCTTGAGAATATCTCATCAAAAGAATGTTTTTTTTTTCAGAGTCGATGAGACATAATAAATCTATACAGCTCATAAAGATACACGCAGATAGACTCAAAAGTCAGGCACAGCATGTAAAAACGGAAGACTCATGACAAACCACTGCAATCTGATGGTATTTCGCCTCTAAATGTAATGAATTACCTGCCATCATGTTCTTTTATGTTATCTCATCCAGTCGTATTCAAGTTATTCTCTGGCAATTTAATAATAGCATATTTCAATTTTGGAAGATTTCCCCTTGTCCTGACTTTAAAGCCACGGTGACCCAAAGATGAGCTAAATTAACTTTTCAGACGCGTTGGGTTGGCATATATTATAGTCTAGTCTTTTAGTCTTGTCTAGTCTGGTCTAGTCTAGTCTAGTCTTGTCTAGTCTTGCCTAGTCTAGTCTGGTCTTATCTAGTTTTGCCTAGTCTAGCCTAGTCTTGTCTAGTCTTGCCTAGTCTAGTCTAGTCTAGTCTAGTCTAGTCTAGTCTATTCTTGCCTAGTCTAGTCTAGGCTTGTCTAGTTTGGTCTAGTCTAGTCTAGTTTTGCCTAGTGTAGTGTAGTGTAGTCTAGTGTAGTGTAGTCTAGTCTAGTCTAGTCTAGTCTAGTCTATTCTAATCTAGTCTAGTCTAGTCTTGTCTAGTCTTGCCTAGCCTAGTCTAGTAGTACAGTATAGCCTATGAATATTCAAAGTACTTTAAATATAGTTTTTTGAAGTTAAGTTCACAACATGTATGCTACTGATGCAGTAACCTAGAACAGTACGTCCTGCCAATACAAAACCAGGAAACCGGTTCCAGCTCTATGTTTGCTCCCTCTGTGACCCAGAGAATAGATGATGGTGTTTCAGTTATCCTTCGGGTTGCACAGCCTGGAGACTTTATGTGCTGTTTGTTTTTCTCTAACCACAGTTTTACACCGCTGAAAGCCAGCCGGAATAATATGAGTAGCGAAATGGAATGAACGTTTATGATCTTTAGGCAGAGAAAATTAAATTGATTAATATTATAGTTGGTTGATTGATTTCTTAATCGATTGCTTGATTGTTTGATTGATTGTTGGACCGATTGCTAGATTACTGGATTGCTGACTGCAGGATTGCTGGTTGATTGATTGATTGCTTGATTAATTGATTGATTGATTGGTTGATTGATTGATTGTGTTAGTGAGTGAATAATGACATTACTATTATTTAAAGATGTTTGTATCTGACGGATTCCCTTCATAATTGATTGGTTGATTGATTAATCGATCGTTCTGTCGGTGACAGCTTCTTTGGTCGGTAAGTTGGTTGGTTGTTAAAGTGCTTTCTGCTTGTTTTCTTTATTTCATACTGGTCTTGGTTTCACTGCACCCCCACACAAGATAAAGGTGACATGTTCTAATTTTTCACAGTGGATCCGTACTGTAGGCTATTTGAAGTTTCAAATGCGCTGAGTTCCAAATACGCCAAAATGAGTTGTTGTTTCTGATCCTTTAGAGAATTAATCTTTCACAGGTCTAACAGAAACTGCCCTGCGCGTCAGAGTGTGTGGCAAGCGTGCACGTTTCAATGCTAATATTTTGGATGATTGAGCTGAATGATACTCACGAAAATGTCTGGTATTTTGAACATGTCGATCTTTCGTACGTGCAAATCACGATTACACACTGTGGCCAGTTTATTTACTGTTCAATTAATTATTATCGCCCTCTCAGAATAAAATCAAACATAGTAAGTTTTTTTTTTTTCTATATCTAAAAAGGAACACAGATATTTATGAACAATGGTGTATGCCTAATTTCATGAATACATTTGTAGGTAAGTTTCGAGTCCACAAGCGTTTTGGGGGTTTTGTTGCAGATCCATAGTAAAATTATGTGAGATAAATAATGACACATGAAGAAAAACGTGCAATTTTTATATCAGTGTTCCCACTTTGTGTGCATGTGTGTGTGTGTGCATTTGAGATTTCCGTTACCTTGGACAGATGCAGAGAAGTGCCCGCTCTGTTTGTCGACATTAATGTTCCATCAACGACCTGTTCACTGGCTGACTTTCCCATGCCCAGATGAAACGTCAAGATTGCACACGGTTCTCAGATGAAGTTGGACTCTGCTTCCCACATCACTCATCAGGGCCAACATCTCGATGGTCTATCATAGTTGCTCACTCTGACACCCATGACTATAGCCAGGGGGAGAATCGGCCCGTGTAAAACTGACAGAACAATCATAGGACATGTTTGATAGTCTGATCAATATTGGATATTAATCTTGTCCATCACAGAGTGAATGGTGATTATTGGTGAGGATTAATTTGTCTTTAGTCTCTATATTTAAATCTAAAGCCTTCAGTGTCGTGATTTCAAACAAGCTACACTGTTATCTATTTAGCGATCTACTTATTATTTCATTTTACCTTAGACTTTTAAACAATACTGTCAACTTGGGAAATGCGAGTGAAATCAAATAACTAAATAGAATAAAGGCCTTGTGCTCTCGTTTTTTAACACTTGGCCACTTTTTTACTGTTGGTCCCCAGGGACATAAGAATGGGTGGTTTTCTAGACACATGAGGATGTTAACCTATGCTGTGACCTGACATGTGAACAAATACAGCTGATAGAGCTCTCATGAGGGACTGAAAGAGCTGTCTGAAAACTTCACCTTGAATTTAAGTAGATTAATTAAACATGGCACTGTTCTGTCATTGTCCATCTGAATAAGAAAGAACACAAATGTTTGTAAGATTGGGGCAATGTCTTTCGTTGAAGGAAGAACAGACGGTAGAGAATTCAACCGAAATTTTATAACGTCTATTTTCCTTATCTGGTTATGTACTTTTGTACCAAAATGTTTGGTTTTGTTAACATCATTGTTGGGTTGCTGTTGCAAAGGAAAATCCTTCCCGCTAAACTCAAGAAATCTGAACAATATTAAGAGCGTAAAAGGAAAAGAAAAATCCAATAAAGAGAGATAAGCCCGTAGTCAAGAATACATGCTATGGTTTCTGTTCCTTCTCACAGTCTAAGGACACCGGTTGTCAGAAGTGGTTAATATCATCTCCACTTCCTGGACAGAAACAAATATTTCAGAGAGCCATTGGCAATCATATGACATATCATAATTACTTTTTTATCTACCAGATCTTACACTCATCTAGTTCAGTTATGTACAGACGTCTGAAAGTTGCGAGCAGCGACAGCTCCTACCCTTAAAAACAGAAAGAAGAAGCTTTCTCATAATTACGTTACTGACTATCATATGACGTATCAGAATTACTCACTCTGACAGATAGGAAATCTTCACACGTACGTCACATGGATCATTTTCTGAGTCTTTTGGACAGTGCAGAGAGAGAGAGAGAGAGAGAGAGAGAGAGCTTGTTTGAGGGAAACTCTTTAAATAAGTTAACGATATTTGGAAAAGCAGCTCAATAAAGCCATAGAAAACGGTGGACTGCTCGGAGAACTGTTGTAATCATGTGGCGATGATAAGCTTAGCTCTAGCATGGCATGGTCATTCAGAAAGAGTCCTACGTTGCTGGATTGGCAATGAGAACTCTCAGGTTGAATAGGACAAAGTAAAATTACACTATTATGATATTTTACATTGTGGGACTTGAAGGCTACTCATCTTTGAATAAGAAACCTGTTCCTATGGGCAGAATATGAGCATATCAGAGCGTTAAGAGAATAAGAATGACGTGTAAAGTCATGTTAAACTGTTCACTGTTGCGGAATTTACTCTTCACTTGAATCAGTACTGAGGAGTCAGCATCTGTCACCTCAACCTGCTACAGTCTGTGGTTACAGTCAAGTTTGTTGATAACATCTCTGACCACGTGAACGTGAATAAATTAAGCGTACATAATATTATGATGGCAATGAGTCAATGTGGTGAAAAAACTAATATACGACATGCTGATTGTCTTCGAAACACTATTTCTCTAGCATTGTGAATTGTCAGGAGACAGACCTCCTCGCCTCCTTTCCTAACACCCAAGATTTCATATCGCTGTGACCACAAGCCTATAATAATAATGTATCTATAATTTTCAACAACCTTTTTGTGATCAACAAGCGGCTGCGCTTCTCGAGAAAGGAAGATTGGGCACGCGTTCACTCCAAGTGCAGTGCCTGTAGACTAATAAAATGGTTGCGTCATCTACAAAGTTGCTTATTAATTTTGGCTTGTGATGACCACCAGTTGTGACATTCCTGTGGACTGTCTTAGAACGGGCTATGTATGGCAATGATTCCTAAATAGCAACTATCGCTTATCTCAATCCCATGTGTTAACGTCATGCGCGACCTTGCAAGTTATATCCTTGGCCCCCGTGTGGCTGTCAACAGGGCTGAAAAATTCCATTATTAGAATCACAATTTAAAATATGTAAACCTTTAGAAACATAGATTTGTACAGATAGTCTAGAATGATATACTAGAATGATTGGTTTGCCCTGGTAGGTGACAAAACTACATTAGAAATTGTTTTTCTTTACTTATTTTTTTCGCTTGAGAGTTTAAAAAAATCATCGTTGTTGATTCTTTAACCTTTTTAGTCACTTTTGCAGGGTTAACGAACTGATTTTTTTTTTTCACCGACAGCAAATACACAACTCACTACTATGACGGGCTGTAAGCTTGTGGAGCTCACGCTGTGAGCTTAACTTTTTTTTTTATACACCCCGAGGGTTAAGATGGCAGATCATCCCTTAACATGATTGTGTTTTATAATCTGTTCTCATGTGTGTCAGTTGCTGTGTTTCCGGCTTGAGAAAGGTTTGAAGAATCTGCCTGATTCTATCTCCAAACCTTTGTACCCCGCCTGTCTGCACAAGACAGATCTGTGTCTCCTCTGTCCCAGTCGGTCTTCCTCAGATATAGATCAGGACATCCAGTGCCTTTACATCTCTTTTTAGATTATATTTTTGTCATTCCATAACACAGCGCCATGTCCGTTGCAAACGCCGTTTTGAGACAATCGCGATAAACTTTGGTATCTCTCATAAGCACCTAAATCATGAAAAACAATTTTTTAGGTTGTTTTTGACGTGACATAATATGTTATCTTTTAATATTGTCTGAACAGTCAATCAAAATGTGTGTCTTTATTCCAAAAATTGAGTTATAATTATCAAGTAAAACATTACTTTATATATTTTCATGGTTTGGAAACAAACAAGAAAAAACTGTGCCAGCTCGAGTGTAGCCAGAGATTTGGCTGATTGAGGAGACGTGGACTGAAGCCTAAGCATCTGATAGAATCAGGAACAGGATCATCAAAAATGATCAGTTTTAGCCCATGAATCAATAAACTTAGCTCACAATATCATGGTGTTCTATGATCTGTCTCTGAGAACAATAATCATGTTTTATTAAAGATAATGGTTGTACTTATAACCTCGGAAAAACAAATCAAACCACTTGCATAACATTTAAAGCCTGATTTCTCTGGGTGAGTCCAAGAACTCAGGCCTTATTCTGACTGGCCGTGACATGTTATCTGTATGACGAAAGGGTATAATCAAACGTTAGGAAAAATAATTCAGCCATATAGAAAGGGTTAATGTCAAAACATCTTGGATGTTTCTTGCTGTTTGTCTTTGGTTACACCACAACCCCGTCTTCATTTTGCCGTGAGAAATTAACGTGATTTTCTTACTCGAGCCAAAAGCAAGGTACAAGCAGCCTTGAAGTACCTAGTACATGATTGAGGAAATGTACTTGATTGTGTTAATTTAAGGCAAAATCTTTCAAACAAGCAATGAATGGAACTCAGTCTGTCAGAAAAAAGTAAAGAATTTTGAACGCTGATTGTGTCATGGCCCCAATCAATGTGTCACTTAGCTTTCTAAAAGGAAGTTAATTTGTTAAGCATCATATATAAGACATCCCGGAAGTTTTGAGTTCCCTGGTAATTCTAGTGCTTGAGTGGACTGATTTGAGGGTAAACAAAGCCCACAGAGCCGGAAATTGAAGGCAAATGTATGCATGACTAACACAGCCATTGCATTGATGTGCACAAATAGAGAGAAATCGTCTGTAATGGGAATTTATTGAGAAAAACAGCATATTTCTTTTTTACACAGGTTGCAAAGTGCGAATAACTTTTAAAGCATTGATGTTTTAATCATCCAGGTTTGAAATAAAAAGACAAAAACAAAATGTTATTATTGCATAAATCTCAATTTTCAAATTGATGGGTGTGTGTGTTTGTTTTGCATCCACGTGTCCTTGGAAAAGACAATTTACCGACATTTCCTGATTTGATTTAGTTTACAATGTGTACTCGACCCTAGACAGAGAGTGGTATTGTTAGGCTGACAAAACTTTGAGCACTCAACATGCAGTGACTTTGTCAACTTCCTGGAAAGCTAAAAACTTATGTACTGGGCTAATAAGAGCAGTAAACACTTAGAGCCAGTTCCATATAGGAAAACCAGCAGCTATATATAATTACCCTAAAGTATAGAATTGTCAATTAATATGACGTTATTAAGTATATGGGAGATGAGCTTTCTCATTTTTTTTCAATGTCAAAGAATGATTCATATTTAACCAGGAACACACACACACACACACACACACATACACACACACACACCCTCACACACACACACATAGACACACATGGACAGAAAAGCAGGCAAAGGAGGCAAAAAAGTAGCAAGAAGGAAAGGATAAAGTGACTAAGAATGTGGGGGACAGACAGAGAAAATGAACAGCAAAGGCATGGAGGGAGAAGATTTAGTAGCTCAAGGATGTAGAGATGAGGGTAGGCAGAGACAATAAGGATGTGACAAGCAGACAGAGGGAACAGTTGGAGTCAGTTAGGGATGTAGCCGGTAGTTCAGGTCCGGCTGGCGACCGAGATGTCTGACCGGTTCGTTGTCTGGGCCGGTGTTTGGCAGCAACTGGCATGGCGGGACAGCTCGGGGAGTCCGGCGCTACTTGTTTGGTCGAGAATATGACAACTGGTCTCAGATCAGGGGCGTGGTGTACAGGAGATGAAGAGGGGGGGGGCTCGGAGAGATGAGGAAGAAAGGATTAAATTTTTTTAAAAAAATGATAGATAATGTTTGATCAAGGGAGGGGTGGGTAAGCAATGGCTGAAGTGGCGTACGTAGCAATGGAAAGATATTTTCTCTCTCCCTCAGTCAGAAATATGGCACTATCTCCTGGGGCTGGGGGATTACATTAATGAGAAAGGTTTCTTGAATTCCGCATTTCGTCATAAAATGGCTACAGATAGATCAGAGTGCACGTTCTCGTGTTTCAATGAACTCTGTACGAATTTAATAATACGACTATTTCAGTTTCAGTGGTGTTGGTTCCCTTAGAATAGCATGGGACCAAAAAGACGTTTTGTTTTTTGGTTATTTTTTTATATTTTTTTATTATTTTTTTATTTTTTTGTGGAAAAGCATGACTTTTTTTCTTTCTTTTTTTTTTTTTTTACAAAAAAAAAAAAAAAAACTGTCGAGATAACCTCCACTTAGAGAATCAAAGACGTCTTGCAGATTACAGAACGTAAATAACATGTTGGTGTTTCTGTATTTCTGTATTTCATGATGAGTCACTGAAATCTCTTGTCTTCACTGCATATCTACACCGTGTCCTCAAAGTTGTCATGATCCTTGTCTAAATGTGTAGGAATCTGTAACCAAATTGATGACTTGGAAAACACTCAGTTGCAAATAGCGACATGTAAGTCTTTATAAAATTGAGAGTAAATCTGGCAGCGACTAGGACTATGATATTATAACCGTGCGAGCAACAATATGCTATATGAATCTTGTAACATCTGTTAACTTACTTGTGCTTTTGTCACATCTGTTTGTCACCAAATATGGAATGATTATCTCAAGTTGTAGATAACCACTCCAGATATCGCTTGTCAAGTAGCAACGGATTGTCAATGGGAAAATTATTTTGAATCTGCACTGATGGTCAGTTAGTTATGTATGTTCATAACTTTCTCTTATACAACATATTCTAGAGGACCTCCATAACTGGGACGCCTCTGATGAGATATTTATGATTAAACCTGTGACTGAGAGAGACTTAGGTGCCGCTCCTTCTAGACTGTAAACCTTCTAAAAATCCTACAGAATTGCAATATGACTGCATCTGTTCCTTTGTCTTTGTGCCAGTATGTCCAAGCCAGACCCTTTTTTTCCCTGTTATTTCTTACACTCACTTTTTGTCTGTACTAGTCTATTCTTAGTACTTCTTTGTTCTTGATTTTAAATAAGACTTAAAAGGAATTTTTGATTGAAGTTGCTTTGATTCTCAAATCGTCTAAATACACTGTGAAGTCTGTACTAGCGTGTAACTTAAGATAGGGTTGGAATAAGGGTTGCACTGCGTAGTCTTCCAAACCACATACAGGTTATGAAACATAGAAAATGAAGTAGTTATACGACAAAATGGTAATCTATGGATTATCAATATATTTTCTGAATCTCTCTCTCTCTGTGTGTGTGTGTGTGTGTGTGTGTGCGCGCGCGCGCGCGCGTGTGTGTGCTGTTTGTTACATTATTTGTTTCTTTGTATTCTTAATTATTTTTGAATGAGAAAGAACTGCTTTCTCTAAACACAATACTTTGTAACAGTCAACGCACAGCCAAAGAGATTTATAAATACAAAATGTATGGCCAGAAGTGTAACTCCAAGTTAGTTACAGATAAATTATCTACGATTTGCCCGCGAGAGAGCCTGAATAAGCAGGGTATTTTGACTAAATATTGCCTACAGATTAGGGCTCTTCTCCAGTCCCTTCATTGCCTGGTCTATGGTGACAATTCTGAGTAATTGCAGAGCAATTTCAGCGTCAGACACTCTTGAGCTTGATCGTTTCTCACTTACAGGATATCTCTGATGTATTTTCTCCTTTCTCCAAACAAACTCTTATAAAATCGATGTAAATTTGTGCTCGATTTACTTAAGAGCAACACCAAAAAAAAAAAGGAATGAAAAAAACTCAAACGACTTATTGCGGCGCGTCATCCTTACAACAACTTCAAGTGGCTTTGAGCTGTTAGGGGAAGAGGAGGAAGGGTGTTGTTTTTGTTATATTATCGGTCGCTTCAAGAAGCAAGTGTACATACGAATGAACATTCAAATGTGCCATGTTATGACATGTATTTGTTTGGTTTCCATGGCAGCGGTGTTTAGATTTATCTCCAGACAAATCGTAATAGTTCGAGACAGTTCTTGAAAATGTTCGTGGGCAAAGAACATATTGAAAATCTTGCATGAAGCAGAATTCCAATAACTCATCGAATCTTCAAACTAGCATAACTTCAGCAACATTCAGGGCAATCACATACCAGTCATAATCGCATCTGTTGTCCCCAAATGTTCATTAACCCTTGCAGTATCAAGAGGCCGACCACTCTAAACTCTAATATACTTTACTTTGTTTTTGAATTACACGAAAACTAATCACAGTTGAAAGAAATATTTATGTGGAAACTATATCCGTAGCGATAATGTTTTACTAGCTATCATTACCTCTACAAGCTCACAGCAAACATTCACGTTCGTCCTGAGCTTCCTAGAAAGGAAAGATGGTGACTGCCTGTTAGAACTCCAGATCATGTCAGTAAAACAAACACATTTTTGTCCATCGTCATGTATCTATTGCAATTAGATCGAGTCAGAAAATTAATGTGATTTTTTTCCAGAGGAGGAAATATCTGGCCGCATTAAGAATCGAACCAAAAGCCTCTGATCCCGAGTCCGACAGCCCAAACATAAGCCATCGACATAGCTAATGTGATATTTCGTCCTGGAGTGCCATTATGACTTAAACTAGGATCCATATAACACATATAAATGCCATAGATGAGGTATTAGCAGATGTCAGGTGACTCTTCAACAAAGCTGACCTTTGAAAATGTGCGTTCTAAACAAAGCCGATCTCTTAGGGCGGCGATATTGATTTATTTTCAAACCTCATGACGATTGGCTGCAAATCATTTCAACAGCAAGTCAAAGCCATTAACTCTCCTGGAAAAACAGAACAGGCACCCGTTTAAAATTCACAAACAACAATGGGCACGGAATAATTACAGAATGTCTAGAACCTCCAGAAATCTCTTGAACAATGAAATGTGAGCTTACTTTATGTTGTTTTAAAATCCACTCGTGGACAGGCCAACATCAATACAAAATGCTGTGTATGTAATATGTAGAGGTTGGGAATCCATGCCCTGTGACGAGGGTGTGGACTGGAGGTAGATTGGTCAGCAAAACCTGTTCCGTGTTGAGGAAGTCATTAAAACCTGTCTAAAAGTCTGAGGATGAGACAAAGAAACAAACCGAGACAAAAGTTATTTATGTTTTTGAAACTGAAGGATGCCAACAACAAGTCGTAGTTGAGATCCTGCTGGCCTGTTCAGATTCCCTGACAAATGTGGCATTAGCGCTATATACACTGATGGTCTGCATAATTCAAGGCTGTTTGCTGGATAAAGACACAATACGACGAAGATCTGTTCTTTAAAGTTTGCCATGGTAAATCTCAGGGTCTTTTGTTTCACAAAATGACCTAAAGACGAAGCACTGAAAGACAAACCAGCGCAAATTTATCTTGGCAGTAAGGAAAATACATATTGCACCATATCTAAATGTATGAAGGGTTAAAAACTGTGTGCGATGTTTAGATCTGTGTGTTTGTGTGTTTATTTCTTGTTGTTGCTTTTTTTTTTTGTTTTGTTTTGTTTTGTTTTTTAATGTGAGTGCATACCTGCCTCTGAAACTTTCTTTTCAAAATTTCTCAATTCCAGTTTCTCAAATGTAAGAATCCACTCTCAGGTATATTTTGTCCTTGTCTCTCTGATGCATAACTTCAAAGCAAATACTTAGACACATCAGAAAGGTTCTTGAACATTTTCAATACCCCAAATATAAGACTGACCCACTCTCTGTCGAGAAAGTTCTTTGTGGTTCACACCGTTTGAGCCCCACCTTAAACATCAAAGAGACAGAGAAAGAGCTGAGGGCAGGACAGCCAATTGGTTATGAAGATTCTAGTACTTGCCATACAGAAAGTTGCGATCCAGAAGAGCCGTCGTGATAGATGAAATGTATTTGGTATGAATTATGACAACCTGAAGGCGTGCAATACTGGTACAATATTTTATGTGGTAAACAGAGAATAATATCCTGTAATATTATTGCACATGAATTCCTCGGAATGCTCACTTGAATATATGATCATGTTTGTGTAAGTTGATTTGTTTGTTTGTTTTTTTAGTGTGTGTGTTGTTTTGGCTCTCTTTGTTTATTTTTTATTTTCATCTATCTTCCCTTCAATCATTCTTTCAAATTTCGTTCTGCTTTATTTCTTTGTTTCCCTCTTCCTGTTTTCTTTCCTTCTTGTGTGTTTCCCTTTTTTTTCTTTTCTGTCTGTCTTTCTTTTAACAATTTCTCTGTTGGTTTCTCTTTCAGTGCTTGTTTTTTTTTTTTTCTGTGTTTGTTTCTCCCTCTCTTTCTCCCTCTCTCTGCCGTTTCTTTCTGTCTTTCCGTCTTGGACCTCTCCAGGATTCAAAGAGTTAACCTGTCCGAGGCGAGCCAATCATCTGGCCCTGGCTGTGCTGATGAGAACACAGAGCGCTATGTTCCCGCGGGCGGCCAGATAACAGCTCTGCTGGCTACGTATAATTCCCTCTTTGCCAGATGGCCGCGTCCGTTGATGACGCTGGCTGCTTGGGATGCTGTCCTAAAGCTTCCAGTCTCATTTACATGGGTCGTGTCGTCCTCTACTTTTGTTCCATTGAAAATGAGCATACGTACGGGTCTCAGGTGGTTAAAAGTCGTAAGAAAACGTACACTGGTCAAAATAGCCCTGTGTTCTTTTGTTTGTTTTATTTACTGGGAACTGTTGGTTGGTTGTTTTTCTTGTTTTTGTTTTTGCTTAATGCTTGACCTTTTATTCTTGTTAGAGCAGCATTGCCATATGTGATTTTCAAAGAATCAATTAAATAGATAGATAGATAGATAGATAGATAGATAGATAGATAGATAGATAGATAGATAGATAGATAGACAGATAGATAG
>JBCAUA010825218.1:0-29071 GCA_038406235.1 Peronia verruculata
AACAACAACAACAACAACAACAACAACAACAACAACAACAACAACAACAACAACAACAAAAACAAAAACAACAACAAAAACAACAACAACAACGACAACAACAACAACAAGAATATTTATTTCTTTTAAACTCCTGTCTCTTTGTGGCGGGCTTTAACCTGAACACACAGACACTAAATTTTTGTCTTACGGCCAGTCAGAGTGATACGTAACCCTCTGAATTCCAGCGGAGAAATCAGAAGCTGAATGTGATGAAAGTGGTTTGCTATCTGATATTGTTTATAATAATTGTAGGAACTAAAATAACGTTCTTCTCTGAATACGAAAACAATGCATTTATGGGCAGAATGGACGTATATCAGCATGCTGTGAAGTGAAATTAATGTGAAGTGAGATTAATGTAATAGTGAGTTGATTTTTGCCGCCTCCCCCCCCTCCCCCCCCCCATAATTATAGCCAGTGCTAGTTGTCACTCACTGCCCTTTCACTTTTCAATATAACTGATCACAGTCAAGCTAGATCAAAGCCGTTTGTTATCATCACATAAAATTGTATGAATTAAGATTGTACGTTAGAATAATGTCTGAAAGTCGTGGAATATAAACTTAAAACTCATTTTGACAGGCTGCGGGATATTTTTGATTAGGGTATTCATATGTTTACAACTTCCCTTCTTCAGAACGTAAATCAAAATGACGTCTCCACAGTCTTTGATATACATAATAGTAGAACAGAAGATTTCATTGAAAACCCAACGCGGAAGTATGTAAGTGTTTTCCTACGTCGTTAAATCATAAATTTTACTCATTACATATTATCTTGGTTCAATAGACTCACAGTGAATAGTTTTAGTCGTTAATTTCCTATCTGATAATAAGGTCAAACCAAGAAGTGAGGCAAACTTACGGTCTAGACAAGGTCAAGGACATGGGTCAATGGGGTTTCCCCGCGATATTGGTAAACTCCATTACCTGCAACGATAGAGCGACATGCTCGTTCTCTCACAATGTCCGCTGGATGGTGACAGTTTGTAAGAAACAAAAAGCTTGTCTGCCATCGGTATGGTCTTCTTAACACTTTACATTTACACTTTGAAAATAGCTGGAAATATCAACTGTTCTCGACCTGACTAATAATATATTTTAACCCTTTTTAAAACAATAGAGAGGGGAGTTAAATTTCTGTAATATGTTTCCGAAATAGGAATGAATTCTAATACTGGCGGAGTAGAAAGCGCTGACTTATGGTGTTTACTTTTTATGATATAAGTTAATAAATGATAACTTTTTACCTAAAGGCGATTTAATAATGAAGGCCATGTTCTGTCGTAATATGATCTGTAGAATGCAAGACTCAATGCAAAGTGTGATGAGCAAATACTGGCCATATCGGCCAATATAACACGTTCAGTCTAAGGTTAATACTTGGTATATTGTAAGTTAGCTTCGGTATTCTGTCAATGATAATGATCGTGTGTGCACTGTGTACGAAGTTCTTTGCACTCCTGTCAACCCAACGACCATTATTCTCTTCAACACTGAGCTTTTTGTGAGTTAACCTTCCAATCCCTTTCTCTTATCTGCGTTTGCTTCCTACCTCTCTTCCTTATTCTCTTACATAAATGTCTTTCTCTCACTGACCTCTATCCTTCTACTCCCTCCCCCTCCTTAATTTCTCTCTATCGCCCCCTCCCCTCCCCACCCCCAACCCCCTACCCTTCTCCCTCAGGGTTGGCTGCCCTTACAGCTACAGACTAATTGAGAAATAGAGGAATGGGATCTAAGAGTGCAAAAGTGCTGAGGCATAACAGGCAGTGGTGTAGTGAGGGAAGGAAAAGAGAGAGGAAGAGGGGGGGGGGGGGGAGGCATTCTATTGGTGTCCAATATCCAGCATGTATCTATGAAATATTTTTATTACATTGACATACGTTATCAGATAATGACGGAATATGTCTCGCTTGTCACAATAAACAGACACTTAGGACTGATGAGAGGGTAGCGGAATGACCTGCTGGCTGGCTGGCTGGCTGGCTGGATGGATGGATAGATGGATGGCTGGCTGGATGGATGAATGAATGAATGGATGGATGGATGGATGGATGGATGGATGGATAGATAAAGTGACAGATGAATGAATGGATGGGTGGGTGGATGGATGGATAGATGGATGGATAGGTGGATAGATGCATGGGTGGATGGAGGAATAAATGGATGGGTGAACTGATGGATTGATGGATGGATAGATGAATTGATAGATGACAGAATGGATGGGTGGGTGGATGGATGGATGGAAGATGGATGGATGCAATGAATGGATGGGTGAACGGATGGATTAATGGCTGGATAGATGAATTGATAGATGACAGAATGGATGGATGGATGGAAGGGTGGATCGATAGGTGGATGGATTAATGGATGAACGCATAGATGAACGGATGGATGGATGGATAGACGGATGGATGGATGGATGGATGGGTGTGATATAATGGATGAACGGAAAGCTGTATGGACGGGTTGTTGTAAGAGAATACATACTGGGACAGCTGCATAGATCAACGCAACCATAAATTGTTTTATTTTGTGGGTGGAGATCCATATTCCATCTATGCAGAAATTAAACATCATGCGTAAACATTATATATTCGTGCACAGTTAGTGACTGAAAAACAACAAAACAAAAACAGATTTTTTTTTTTTTTTTTGCTAATTCCTTCTATTTGTTTTGAAGATGCCAAACGAAATATTGTGAGAAAAAAAAAAAAGATAAACACCAAATACAGATACACAAATACATACACACACACACACCCGCGCGCGCACACACACTTGCGTGCGTGCACACACGCACACATATACACATAAACAGACACACATACATGCACGCACGCAGAGAGAAAAGAAAACAAAAACAAACAAACAAACAAAAACAAAAACAAAATTCCGTTCTAAGACCAAAAGTTTTGTTACATGGTGAAATATTCAGGAATTAGAGTAAAGATCTATTTGGCATTAAAATAGTTATATGATATGTTGTTTGTTTACTTTTTATAGTGCCTTACTGGTGTCAGATGCAAACAGCTCGCAGTACGCACTGAAGACTGGGCTCAATTCTCTTATGCCTTTATCTGTCGTCGTTATCCCTTCGATGTTGGTTTGCATCACTATCATAACTTTCATGTCGCTCGCTCTCTCTCTCTCTCTCTCTCTCTCTCTCTCACTCATCATTATATATATCATCGCTCTAACACACACACACACACACACACACACACACACACACACACACACACACACACACACACACACACACACACACACACAGGGAGAGAGAGAGAGAGAGAGAGAGGAGATGGAGAAAAACACCTCCTCTGTCCTTAAAAAAGAAAAAAAAAAAAACAAAAACAGAGCCTTATTTTTCAGACGAGTAAATGATAATGATGATGCTATCAAAAGAAAAAAAAAAAAACACATCTGCAAGAAAATTAATTTCAAGCGTGTTTAACATTTTTTCTTTTCCTTCCTCCGTATATCTCCCCTCCCCTATAAGTCCCATCTGCCCCCCCCCCCCTAAAGTCCCCTCTACCCCCCCCTCCCTCCCAAATCTTCTCTGCTTTTCTCCGCCGAAGTTTTTTCTTTACTCTGCCAATTACCTGAAATTAGCGTCACTTGTCAAGTCAGCTTGTCCAGGATACCCGAGAAATGTCTAGAACCCAAAATACAAAACAATTTTCTAGTTCTAGAAAAAAAATGAGAGAGATGACATGGAATACGAAAACTGGAGAGCGTATGTTTTAGTGGGGTGGAGAAAAATGTAGGGATAGACAGACTTGGGGAGGAAAAAGAGACCGGCATATGGAGAATAGGGAAAGAGAAAGACAAAGATAGAGAGAATAGTAGAAGACACAGGAGAGGGATAGAGACATGGGGCAGGGAGAGACAAGGATAGAGAGAATAGTAGAAGACTCAGGAGAGGGATAGAGAGATGGGGGGAGGAGATAGACAGGAATAGAGAGGTGGGTGAAGGCAGAGACAAGGATAGAGAGAATAGTAGAAGACACAGAGAGGGATAGAGAGATGGGGGAGGAGATAGACAGGGATAGATAGATGGGGGGAGGAGACAGACAAGGATAGAAAGATGGGAAGGGAGACAGACAGAGATAGAGAGAATATTTGAGGAGATAGATCCCGATAGAGATATTCGGGAAAGGTGACTGACAAGGATAGAGAGACTAGGGGAGGGAAGGGAATAAGGCAATCGGACGGGGAGATGGGTATAGGAACAGTAAAATTATTTGCAAGAGGACAGTGTCAGGGAGATTGGTTAGTAAGAAACCAACTATAATATTCCAACAACTCATGGCCCAAACGGAGTGGCGACCTTACATCTCCCTTACATTCTCATATCTTTCTCTGGGAAAACCCATAAAAACTATTCACGAGTCATTCGCGAACTCACGATATGCGTCTTCTATCTCTTTCCATCACTTTACGTCACAATCTTCATAAACTGTTAGTGTTGCAGTTAAATTTCTTCCATTTTGCGTCTATAGATCCTTTCCACGTCCGTGTTTACTTCCGTGTTTGGATGCGAATTTTTGGTGGGCGGACGCGGAAAAGAAACGTCATAAGTGATTTACTTCCGTGTTTGAAATGTAAACAATAGACAGTGGGGCGGACACGGAAGCGAAACGTCATAAGTGATTTACTTCTGTGTTTGAAATGTAGGCTAAACAACAGAATGGTGGACGGACGCGGAAGCCAAACATAATAAGTGAACATCTATACACAGTCAACTGACAGCACACAGGTGCAGTGTGCCACTAGACATATGGTAAGAGTTAATACAACTAGATCACTGGCGCATGTTATGGGCTAAGGCGGGAAGATTGAACAATTCCGGACCATCGGACCAAACATATTATAGGCCTATTGCGTGAGCAGACACACACTGCACAAGCCGACTCACACTGTAACCCTACGCGCTCCACGATCATTGCACCATACAATCCATACATGGTAGCGTTAGGGAGGACTGTCATCCGCTTGTCTGACCTACATGTTACCATTAAAGGTGGACACACTGGTCGAGGGTCCCAGCAGGTTAAGCCAGTGGGGTTGTTCTATTTCTAAGTCACATAGGAAAATTAATGCCGAACAACCAGTCCTGAACTGTTCAATCTTACCGCTAAGGTTAAGGATACTTAAGCTTGTGCAATGACCACACTCCACAGCTCCAAATTTTGTAGTGAATATCGACTAGATCTAGATTCTAGATCTAGTTTAGATCTAGATCTATTTAATCATACTACAATTCCTACTGGAATGAAATAGATTCCGTGGATGGTTATGTCATAGCCTATATATCTAGATCTAGGATCTATGACTATGAAAGCTTAATACTTAATTTAGATATCTAGATCTAGATCTTAACCAGAGAGATGTCAGTTCTTGTCTAAATTAAAGCAATGTTTTGTTATGAGGGATCTTGAATGTCTACATTTATATTTGTGCAAGATTTTCGTTATTGAAAATAATGCATTTCTGTTTCATGACAGATAGTTAGGTCTAGATAAAGCGTCTCGGTCTAGAATGTTGGTCGTAAACAAACACTATGACTTGGTCTCAGATTATAGAATATCGAAAATCGGTAAGTGACGTTGGTCACAATAGTATGAATCACTCGATCAAATTTAACAGGTAAGCCGATGGAATAGAAGTAAAACAGATATTTTTGGTAATAAGTTTGGGTTTCTTACCTGCTTTAGCGTAGGTCCAAATTCTATGTATTCTGGACTGTGCTTCAGTTCGAAAGCTAACATTGGAAGCCTGGGCAGCGCCTCCATTTTTCTCCGTTTACTTTTCTTTCACGACTGATCCTACTAAAAATAGAGTTGTCCACCCGGAAATAATACATGGATCGTTTCATTTTGGAGTAACTTCCCTTCTAAGTACGGCTAAATTCAATCTAATATGTATAGTGATTGTAAGTTTTTCTTATCATATTTTCAAATAGGCTGCTATCATCATGTTTAATTTACAAAGGTAATTTACATTAGAGGGGATTAAAAAAACTATGTTAAAGTTTATTTTTGTCTCAAAAGAAAAAATCATAATGCAAAAAATAAGATTTTCCTCAAATTTGATCTTTAGACAGTACCTAAATATTGTAATGCGCAGGCGCAAGGTTTATTGGCAACAGTTGCTACAGAAGCATTCAATGGTGAGAAGCTGCGAACTTCTGCAAGATAACCTTCCTGTGAGTCGGTGCTTTAACTTTCCGAAATTACTGTTTGATTTTCTCCTTTTGTTTTATTTGACCCTGTTGTGGTAAATAAAATAACAGTGGAATATGCTTTCCCACGAATAACTTTACTAAGGCTTCTATAGATGCCTAATGAACATCGATAAGTAGGGTTACCCATCATGGCATTCTCTCTCAAATCTCTAGTTACTAGTATCATTTCCCTGAAAGTGGAACTAGATCTATTAAGACGTCCATGCTTTGTTAATTGTTTAAAGATTCGATGTACCACCATTTCTGTATTCGTTTGGCCGACTGAGCAGCCATTATTATATTTAAAATCAACATCAGTTTGTCAAGCATAATCAAATATTGCTGTGTGCTAAGTCAGTACATGATCGTGCCGGTGCCTGGTTAATCTCAGACTTAAACAATCCCAATTATAGCTGTTTATTAATGAAAAAAAAAAATGGCAGAGCAAGCCCTGCATCCAGGACATTAAAGTCTTCGTTTACTAGGATAATCAGTTTCCAGTAACATTAGGGATCTAAATTCTAGCTGACTGACTTGCAAGTTGATTGCATGGTGTGCTGCCTATGTATTTTTTTTTATAAATCTCAGAATAACAGTGCACTGTTTAGAAAGAATGTGTTTCATATTTTCTCTGTTAAGAAAAGCCATACTCTCAAGCCAGATTTAATTGAAAGAGTTTATCATGTTTTGTTAACCTAGTTCACTGTTTGAACATGCAAAGCGCATGACCTATAAAGTGGGAACATAATTGAGTGAGGTTTATAAAAGCCAAAAAATAGTCTGACTGAGTTGTTTTTTGTTGTTTTTTTCAAATCTGAGTTAATGTCTGTTCAAATTTTCATTCACTTTAATCTTTACAGTGCTATCTTAAAGGGCTTAAAAAACAAGAAAGATGGGACAGACGCTGCGCAGGGCAGCTCACTGGACATCAGCATCAGATGGACAAGCTGGCAAATTAGAGTTCTCCCCACTAAATGAAGATCTACTCAACACATGTCTGGGTTTTGTTGAAGGGAGTGCTGGAAAGACTCCCGAGGAGGGAAAACTTGTATTCAAAAAACCATTGGCGTGGACAACAGAATTAAAACCCACAGCCTTTTCAGGATCAGGCTATGTTGAAAAGTGAGCTTCTCTTTTTTGATGAGGCTCATGTCATATTGAAGTTGGAGTAATTATAAACAAAAGTGGGATTTAGCTAATGTATTTTTATCTAGTTAAATAATTTATAGATCTGTCCATACTATATGTTCAAAAAGTGGTCTGTATTTTCATTTCCCTGGAACTGCTGCACTCCTCCTCGTTTGTTGACAGTGATTTCTGTACGATAATCTATTTCTAGTCATTTTTAGTTACAGTTGTGAAATACTAACTGTTGTAGCATTTTCATGTGTTTCAACTGATAATTATAATCCTTGTGACAGACTAATATGAATAGCATTTGTGTGTTATCAGTTTTTGTACAGCTTTTGATTTGGAGTCGTGAATCATTGGTGTTACCTGGAATGACTTTTGTTATTTTGTCTTAGGGGGACATCAGTCGTGTCAGCAGCAACATCGCCTAAGGATGGCACACCCTTGCTAGAGCTGAGTGGCCACACTCTCAAAATTTATTCCCTCGAAGAAGCAGAAAATGTTCTACGAATTGCTGGAGATAAGAAAATGGCAGAGCTCAGAGCCTGTCTGGAACGTAGGTGTAAAATTTTATATTTCAGGAACACCATCAATTTTCCTGAGTTGTAACTGAAACTAAGAGATATTTATTAATGCAGAGCCCCTTGAGATTTCAGTGAAAAGAAATTTTCATCGTAGGTTACATATTTATGGCTTGCTTATCTAAGTTGTTGCATTTTTTTCTCATGTAGGCTACTGTTTACATATTTGCAGTTTGTTGGGTTGTATAAATTTGTAACTTTTATGTTAGCTTAGTTCAGTGTGATTCAACCAAGTTTATTGAATGAAATCCCATAAGCTCCTTACAAGCTCATTTTTATACTGTTATCAATGAAGGGTGTTATTTATCTCTAACAGACTAATTGTATTTTGGTGGACTATTAGTCCAAACTACATTTTGAGTAGGCTAATGTAAATTGAATCTCTTTTGTTAGATCAGATCATTTATATTGTCATTCATTTTTGTTAATTCAGATTATGAAAGTTTCAGTCACCACAAACCTGCTATGGGATATCCACTCCTGTCCTCTGTCTGATTGTCTTCCTAACATTGGTTTTTTTGTCTGTTATCTATTTACCAGTAATCTGGGGAACAAATACTGGAAAATAGATTTGGTATAAAAACTTGAGCTACATTTAAAAATTGAACATTGCTAAACTTTAATGGCTACATAATATGCCCTAGTAAATTAGTAATTTATAAACATATCAGTTTTATGGGAACTTTTCTATCAATACTTACAGGGTAATGAAGGAATTAAAAAGGCATTGTGAAACTTAGTTTTCTGAGATTTTGTCAACAAAGAATAAGTTGAAGATTAACTTGAATCCCATCATGTCCCTGCTCTTGAATCAGTGTGCTTTACATGTTTTTTTTCACCAATTTTTCTCTTAGAAAACCGTGATCCTGTGGTGAACATGTTGGGTGACAGATTTGCTACTGTAGATGGAGCTGATAATTCCATCTATCGCTTCCACGAGGAGATCACAAAGGAAATTGAAACTCTTGCCAAACAGGTAACCAAGCAGGTCTAAAATTATAAATGGTTTTGGAGTGAGTTTTGTGAAAAGCTGTATCAGCACTCATGCACAATAGTCTGAAATAATAGACTAAAGAGGGGAGAGAAATGGCTTGAACTCAGGAGAGTTGCAGTTATAACTGCTGTTATGTAATATATTGTGCACACATTTTCAAAATACTTTATCTTTTACATTCACTTTAGCAATATTTGCTGGTGTTTTCTCCTCTTTGATTCAAAATAAGCTGAATTTAGATGTCTGAAATTTAGACTTTGAAAAAGATTATTTTTAGGCCTTATTAATTTTTTCTGGAAGCAAATAAAATAGAATTATAGTCATAAGAAGATTGCTTGTCTTATTTCATGTTATTTTTCATGGGAGAGAGAAAAATTGTTACTGATGGACCATACAAATAACTGATATGTTGCAATTTGTGTATGATGTTGTGAAGGTGACTGACTCAAAATCAGTCAAAACATGAGTCAAGCAAAATGGTTTGCCACTTTGCTTTAGCCAGTGACTTTGTGACTTTCTGTGTCTTTCAAGTTTAAATGATATACATTAGCTTATAAGAGTTCTGCAGATACTGCCGTCAACAAATTGTCTTTTCTGAGATGCCCAAAATGCTCCTGACTGTGGCAAATAGCAATGCTGTTTCTCATGTGCGTTAAGCACGACAAAAGGTCATTCCTCATACAGCTGTTCTATCTGACCACAGGCAGAGAGCAGTGAAGAGAAAGCCAATGAACTAGCAGAAAAGAAACTGATCCTGAGTCTTAGGTTGAAGTTGCTGCGACTTGATGAGCAAATGCTGAATGCCAGTATTATCAAGATCACCAAGTAAGGACCATCTTATAAATGCCAGAATCCTTGAAGTTATGGTGTTTTTAAATTTCTCAAATAGTTTGAAGAAAATGGATTCAATAAATGATAGAACAATGATGATGATTAACTAATATGATTATTTAAGAAATAACATCAAAGGTCAAAAGGTTAAATTTTTTTACAAAGATGTTATCATTCTGCTGAAAATGGACAGAAAAAAAAAAGAGTTTTTTGCATTTAAAAATTTACCCAGCCCAAGTTACAGACTGATAAGAGAGTTATCATGAATAATACCTTAAATATCATTGCTCATACAATTAACTATACTACAAGGAAATAAAATATTTTTTGTCATTTACACCAACATTCAAGTGTATGGCTCTTCAGCATTTGAATTTCAAAGCCCCACATCACCAGTCATATTTTCATTTACTAAATTTGAGTGCTGTAATATGTTTTCACCAAGCTCTCTAAAGAAAGCAAAAGTAATTTTTTAAATCCTTTTTTCTTATTTGAAACACACCATGTCAGAAACAAAACAGTTTCATTACATAGAGAATGTTTCAGAATATTCCTGTATGGGTGTTTGAAATGAAAAGAATGAAGGTAATTTTTTGCCACCTTAGTCCACAAACACAGAGCATCCATCCCCAGTCCATGGCAGTGTCAGCATCATTTTGTTATCCATTGTCCAAAACAAAATATGTCAGATATGAAATAGGCTTCATTTGAAAAAACTGGATTTTTGCTGATCATGAGATTACTGAGGTTAACTTTAATTGTCAATATCTCAGTGCAGGAGAGTAAAAGTTGTACCTAAATTTTCTTTTTTTTTTTTTTTTTTATGAAAGTTGTGTAAAATCATTTCCTCATCCATTGGTATGGGGAAAATTTGATATCAGACACATATCACCTGGTTGCACAGCAGTTGTTTATTAGAATATATGTTTGTCAATAATAAACTGTGTTTCACCCGAGATGATTTTCGTTCACTCTGCAGTGACGTCCGATTGAATCCAAAAATTGTGGATGGGGAGGTGTCAGTCATGAAACAGGTCAGCGGAGCAGATCCCAATAATTATCCCTTGGAATCCATCCAGTACTATGGTAAGAAACTCCATTATAATGAGGACTGTTTTTAACCAATCCTTTTACTTCCCTTTGCCAGACACAAGGGCTGTCGAGCAACCAGTGTAAAGAAGAGAAATTCACTCCTCTGCTCTTTGCTTGAAACGTACACCATGAAAAATTCAAAAAAATTCACAGTGTAGTAAAAATGCTCTCTCCTTGTTGTAATAATTTTTGTCAAATTTTTTTAAGACCAATTTATGCCTGAAAGAAAAGTAATTTAATTTTCATTACTGTTTGTTGTGAACGCTAACATGACACAACTCTGGGCTACTTACTGTATTTTTCTCTGGAAGCCTATGGAATAGGAAGACAGAAGGATAAGGAACCCAGGGCTCAAAAGATTGAAGGAACTGGGGCTCAGTATACACCAAACTTCTTATAAATAGCAAAATAAATCTTTGACATACTTTAGCAGTAAATCAAAGGATTGCAGGGACACAGTTACAGTAATCAATGAAATGCTATGACAATCGTCTTATTTTAAGCCATAAATCTCCCTCAGAACGAAAAAGTATCAAGTCACATTTGACACCAAGGTCACAAAAAAAAAAAAAACAAATAAAAAAAACGAAGAAAAAAAATTAGAGAGAAAGTAGCAGTCAAAGTTTAACGCATTCGCTATATAATTCTCCCCCCCCCCCCTCCCTTTTTTTTACATAATTTTCTTAGGAAGAAGCTCATTTTTGAGCTGACTGAACAGCTTGTTGGGGGGAACGAAAAATTCTCTAACAGATTCTGTTGGTGCAGCATAGCAAATGAGTTAATGTACAAGCATCCAAATACCTTAAAATGTAAAACTGGAATAACTGGGATAGCATTTGATGTGTGAACATTCTTTTTTTCGTTCTTTCTTCAAGGTAAATTCTCTTGACATAAATGTGCATATTTTCCAACTTAGAGTTTTCAGTCTGAATGAATTTGATTTAAACCATCCATTGTAGAATGAAATTAGCTAAGCCTCATTATTTTTTCATATTTAAGAATATTTTGATTTTGTTTATGTTTATTTCTGAAGTTAGGAACTGACTTGGCAAAATTTATTTTGTTGTTAAAGATATATGTATAAAATGATGGTGGTTGTAAATGATGACAGAAGTTGTGTAGATGATGTTTTAAAGATTAATGTCTCCATGACTGTTTGTTCAGGTGAGGATTATGTCTATCAAAATGGCTGCCGTGCCCAGCCCTGGCGACAACTGAACGGTGACATTTGTTACCTGGCAGTCAAGCTGTTTGATGTGGATCAAATTCTTTTCATCACTGCCAACACCAGTGGCTATTATCTGAACCAGGTAAAGAGATGTTAAATATCGGTTATCCAAATGATCATAGTGGCATTAAATGTCAGGAGAGTGTCAGTTATTGTAGAGAAATGACAGAGGAGGAGAGACATGGTTATGCAGGACTTGATTCAGAAGCTATGAGACCTCGCTAGAGAATTTATTCTCAGATCTCTTAAGAATTGTAGGAATAACGATGACCCAGGTTAACAAACCTCATGGAAACAGCGAAATAGTGTAATTTTCTCTTTCTTTCATTTGAAATTAATCAGATATGATAACTTCCCCAGAAGGGTTCAAGGTATATAAGTAGGTTCTTTGCTCCCACCTGCAGGTGGTGAAAGCCTACCTTCGATGGAGGGGTTGCCCATGAAATGCCATCCTCAACATTCTTTTCTCTCTCTTTGCTTCTGTCTTCTGTCCCACTCTCTCTTTCCTCTCTTCTTCTTGACCGTGTAAGCATATTTAACATTGGCACAATATAACTGGGATTGTGCTGATGTGCCATTTAACCCCAACACAAAGAAACAAGACATGACAATTCGTCCATTGAAATTTTAGCTTGCAATTTAACATAAATACTGTACATATGAATAAATTACTTTAGTGCAAGCCTTGTTCAAAAACAACTAATGTACCGAAAAAGAGGAAAGATAGAGTGACAAAGACATTTTGTAGAGACCCAGGCCATAGCCCACACTTACGGCGAATGAGGAGATTGGTATACAACTCGTCAGGAGGTGTTCTGATGACTTAAGACAGAGTAAATATCTTATTCCTGTAGACCCACTCTTTACGACATTTTCCTGACAGGCTCCCATAAATGTGGTCTAGGTGTGAATCACAGAGGCTACAGTAATGAGACCATAAATACTTTATTTCTCTCAATTTCAATTGAGCATTTACAGAACTGTGATCCAATCTTTAGGGAAAGGAAAAAAAAAACAAAAAAAAAATGAATACTTCTGTTTTACCCATGAAAAATAATTACAGATGCAAAGAGCTGAGGGCCAAGAAGAAGGGGAAGATATAGATGACTGTTGATGTTGCATGGTGGGTCTGGTCTATAAAGTCTTTTAACTCATTGTGTATCACAGGGCCCGAAACCAGACAAAAGTGGACAACTGAACTACGAGCGGTCTGACAACAACACATACAAAGAATTGGTCACCATGCTGAAAGAGAAGTCGCCTCACTTTAAAGATATGATCAGCAAACAGGTCAGTGATTTGTTTGAGTTCTGACATGAACTTTTTTTGTTATCTATGGAGCAATTTTTATCTTGTTTCTGTTTTTTTTATTTATAATTTGAAAGCCTTATGAATAAAATTCCATAACACGTCAACTTCGGTGTTGCTGTTTTAGGAATTCCATAATATTTTGTGTCTATATTTGGATGCAAGTTCCTTGAGAATCTGCCTGGAGAAGATGTTGTTTTTAAGATATGTTTTATGTAAAAGCACGACAGTCTGTATGTAGTCGTCTGAGACCAAATTAATGAGTCAGTTTTTCGGTAAGGCAAGTTACTTTCCTTTGTCTAATGCATAAGAAGAAAACAAGCATTTTTTTTTTTTTTTAAATTCAATAATTTTCCCCATTTTTATTTGAAACATACCACTACAAAAATAAAATAGCGTTATTGGATGGTGAATGTTTCAGAACTTTTCTTTAAGCATGTTTGATATTAAAAGAAGAAAAGTCTTTATTTTTCTACCTTAATCTACAAACGCAGTGCATTTTTGTTCAGTTCATTTCTGTCTAAGCTTATCTAACTAAGCCATGTCAAAAATGAAGGTTAACCTTATAAAGATGCAAAACAGTACCTCTTTCTCCATTCATTCAATACCGTTTTATTCTGTCTTGAGTATAATGTTAAACTGTTGATTTATTTTTTTGAAAGGGGAAGTGCATCACGAGCTAATTAAACTGAGACAGAACAGATACGAATGTACGGTGTTGCAGACTTACAATGCTTGTTTTCATATGTCACAGCAAAGGGAAGTAATTTGGCTGACAGACAAAACTGGACTTGTTATATACACAGGAGTTCACAGTGAAACAGACCAAAGACAAAGATCTTAGCGTGGCTGTAGTGCATACACAGGACGAGGACACAGACGGCGACAAGACAAACAGATCTGAACATCACACCTGGCAAAACCGAGAACAACAGCAGGAAAAAGACAGAAAACAAAAGACGCAGACAAAGGCAAAGCTTGAGCCGTCCTTGAAATGGAAAAATCTTAGTCTGGAGGAGGATCATCAGACGTAGGATCAATTACATTTCTTCTCTTTTCTGTAGTCTGTAGAAATTTTACCCCCTGTAGCACGTAACACTTTTTCTTTCCAGCATTAACAATAGCCTGTCTAACTGTTCTAGTTGTTGGTATTTCAAATTCACTTTGTTTCTATGCACAGTGTTTGAAATTCTTGTTTTATTTTATTATTGTTTTTTTTTTTTTTTATTGAGGGGGGGGGGGGGCATACTCTTTAACATCGTGTTCACATATTTCAGCACATGTGTAGATCTTCTATCCTATTCAGTGGCCCACAGATGAACCCAAAGACATTTTAACTTCTATTGTATCTGTTGCATTTATTGTATGGTAGATTACAATTTCACAATAATCACTTAAATCCAGCCGAGCGTTTCATTCAGCTGTGTTTCCCTTATGTAAGATCACTGGCCAAAATCTGATGCACACACATGACCGCATACTGGACACTGGGTGGAATGTTCTGTAGCATTGATTCTGGCTTTCACTGCTGCATGGATTTCCTCTTGACCTCTGAGATTTTTATTTTCATAAGCTTGTGTTCTCTTGCAAACGGCTTGCCTTCAGACTTTTTACTAACTACACCTGTGTGGAATTTAAAGAGAACTTAGGTACAAAATGCTAGATTAGACATCTAACGTTTTTGTTTGCACTAAAGAGAGGAAATGATTTGCAGGGTTTCCTGTGCTTGTCTCAGTCATAAAAAAACTGTTGCTTTGTGTTATTTTTGTCCAATCCACAGAAAATATTATAACTTTTTTAACTGTTCACACCCCCAGGGTCACATATTTGATACATGTTTATGAGTGGTTTTCAAAATTGAAAGTTAAGAGAATTTTTGATTTTGTTTGATATAATAAAGTAATTTTAGTACACAGACTTTAGTCGCTTCAATGCGTCGCCAGTTTGGAATCCTGTCCAAAAGCATCAGCAGTAGAGTCAATTTCCCTTGTCCTGTTCAGTGGTAACGCTCACCCAGCCATTGCGCATGAGCCAACCGGTATCCATCTGTTACTTGCCCACAAGCAATCAGAAATGTCAGTTGTTACTCAGGGTTACTAATTTGTTACATGAAGAAGCCGAGTTAGGTCTGATTTATGCCCTCATGTTTACCTCACCTGCCAATTATTAATTTGTGACATCTTTAAGAAAAAGTTTCTCTACATGGGTGGAAAATGCTGGCTAATGGTCCAAACACATTGGATCAAAACTGAGGGGGGGGGGGGGGGAAGGGGTGATTGGACATGGGCTTACTGTGGAGGATGTACCACATACATTTTCCCACACATGAGTAAGCAATCTTTGGACGTATCATTATATATACTATTGGTGGTTATGAAATGGTTAAGACATATCAAATTTCAGTCAGAACAAATTTTAAAGATTTCAAAATAAAGTCACAGAAATTCAGCTCTATTTCAGGATGAAGTTCTCATTCTGTTTTATAAAAACTTGCTCTGGGTTTTGAACATTTAGAATGTTCTTTTTTTCCTTTCCTCCAGGAAAACAGTACTGGCTTTTATCGACTAACTTCTGCTGCAACACCACCTTCATTAACATTTTCACATCTTTGTAGTTTCCATATGTTTATCGTCAAGTGATTTGAGAGCTGTCTTGTTAATTGTCAGGAAAATTATATTTTTAAGCAGCATTTCATGGGTGAGGTATTACAGTGTCACTCTCAAGTACAGTTATTGTGTTACAGATTTTCTCCTCTCCACATGAGAGGCTTGACTGAGTAAATCTCATCTAAACAGAATATCTTAAAATAGCATTTAAGTGAATATGTGTTCAACATTTGCAAACCATTAGTGTTTTGTATTTTTTGCAAGACATGTCTATTTGGAAGCAAAAAAAAAAAATCATGTTTTTCTCAAATTGGATTTATCTCATTTTGCAGTCAGACCTTTGCGTGTATTGTATATTCCTTCTATAGTGAAGAAAAAGATGCCCTTTGTTTTTTTCAAACAATCAAAGTGCTGGAGATAAATCTGAAGTTCATTTATTTGATTAGGTAAAACAATTATTGTACATAAACGTTTGGAATAGATGCAGGGGCCAGGAGTATACAAGTATAAATAGGCTCTTTGCTCCCACCTGCAGGCAGTGAAAGCCCACCATCAGGGGGATGTCTCCTATAGAATGCCATCCTTGATGTTCCAGGGGTGACATCTCTTCTCTTTCTCCTTGCCCCTGTCTTCTGTCCCACTCTCTTCCCTCTCTTCTTCTTGATGTGTAAACGTATCTTACAGTGTTTGGCATAATATAGCTGCCATCGTGCTGATGTGTCGTTAAACCCCAACACAAACAACTAACCCGAGAGCACAACTGTAAAAAAAAAATTGGAAAAAAAATAGGACCAAAACATTTCTATTACCTCTTTTTTCTGTCTTGCCCTAAACCATCTCAGATGTTCCAGGGACTCCTTTTCACACGTGACGAAACGGATGAGGACTCTTATGTTAATCTGCCTCATTACCGGAGACATAACTGGCAGTAGGATATCCGTTTATGTTACAAACCTGTTACTTTTTCCAATTGTTATTATTACTTGATTTTGGAACATACCCATTGTATGTTATAAATCTGTTGCAGTTTCGAATTTTTTCACAAGTTGATTTCTTGCCATGTAATTTTCACAGCTCATGAATCAAATTGAAAACAAATGTTTTAGAAAAATTGTCCTGAAAAATAATAATACAATCAGGTAACTAATTCCTGTCTAATTATTGATTTGAGAATAAGCTGAATCAGAGGATTCTGTACAGCCAAGAGTGACACACATCTCACAGTCAGTCAAAATGGGTCTTAAGTTGCTGGACTTGAATAGAGAATTGCAGATTGAATATGATGAAAATGGTTAACATCACTTTTTTCATACTGTAAAACATGAAAAGCATTTATCTCTGAATAAAAAAATACTGCTCTCACGGGCAGATTTGGAGTAATGTAACAGCTGTTGTGGGGTGAATATAAAGATTTGTGTTAAGTTTTAACCAATTTGTCTCCTGATTTCAGCCGATTTCAAAGGCCCGCTTAAATCTGTATCTCAGGTTATGAATTAGGCAGCTCAAGACTTTTTCACCATGTGAAAGTGTATGAGTTAAGATTTTATATCAAAGCAAAACCTCAATTTGGGAAATAATCAACGCATGAATTATTTTGATTGGCTGCAAAACATATTTGATACACACTTAGAATTTGACATCAAATTGACTGAAAGCTTGAAAAATCTTGGCTGTTTTATAGAAGGAAAACAATCTCATGGCATGGAGTATTAATGTGAAGCCATGTGCTGTCCTTCCAAATTGTCTCATTGTCGTGTTAGGCAAATTCAATTCTGCCTTTAGACAAAACTATTGTTTTGTTTCAAAATCTGTTTTTGCTTCTCAAAGAGTTAATATTTTGGTAGATAAAATGCCTACCATGCCTGTTTGTTTTACCGGTAAGTTAGGATTTAAACACCAGAGGCTGTAAAATAAGCCTAAAAATATTTGGAAAAAAACTAAGGATATGAAAGTTTCTCTTACAATATTTTAGTCATGTTTATAGAATTGACATTTTGTCTTGAAGGCAATGCTTAGGTCAAGCTTTGTCTCCATAGCTTATGTTTTAGTTTAGAGTATAATCAGTTAATCTTTTCGTAGACTGGTGCATTGGCACTCGCAGGGCTAAAGTTTTTTCTTTGTTTTTAGCAAATGAAACATCATCGTCCCATTTACTAGTGTTTTTGTGACAATAGAGTCTTCACACAGAGGTACAATTGCCATACAGGCGGTCAGAATAAGATGTCATAGAACAAATCTGCTACATGTATTTTTGACTGGCTCTGATACTTCTTGGCATCTGTTGCTGTCTCACTGACTCTATAACTTATTGTTTCCTCTTGCAGTTCTGCTAGATTTCCCCTGATTTATAGTAATATTATACTTATCATTCCTGCAGAAAGATTATGCTAACACTCCTTGGTACATGAAGTTTTTCACCTCTTTGATTTTTGTTTTGTTTTTTTGTTTTGTTGTTGTTTTTTGTTTATTTCTCTGATGCTATTTGTCGGTTCTAGCTGATGTCGTGTATTTTCTTTCCTTGCTTCTTTGTTACTAAATATTTTGAGAAGACCAATGAAACATGTTTTTAATGTCTTACCTTGTAGCCAATATCTTAGAGCAGTGACAATGATATCATGTTGGCCTATTGTATGGCAAATATATTGCTACGAATTCCCCGTATCCACATAGAAAAGGTACTTGGAGTTATAGATGTAAAGCCTGTACGAAAAAAAATTAAATATTTACAAAAACTGTTACTGCTAGACTGATGAGACTTTGAGCTAAAAGGCAGCCGCCTTCTTGTGTGCTTCAATAGATCTCTTGAGTTGATAATGGACTGTAAAGTGGCTAGAGCCTGTACTATGTGAGGATCAAATAAGATCTATACATACATTCCCTGTACCTGTGCTTTTGTTATTATTATGATTTCATTTATATGATGTATGGTAAGGCGTAAGGTCACAAATGAATTATACCACCTTCCTTTTTGTCTTTGTCTCTTCCCTCAACAGCAAGGTGGTTGCAACCTCAGAGAGGAAAGGTGTGGTCAAGAGACATAAATCTTTACTAATAGAGTAAGTTCATGACATTTCATTGTCCTTGGACCTCTATGCCCTTCCCCTCCCCCCCCCCCTCCCCTTTCCTCTTTCCTATTTCCTCTTTTCCCCATCTTTGTTTAACTGACTTTTCTTTTGTTTTTCTGTGCTGAGCTGATGGTGGTGATCATTCGGATGATAGAGAAAATGGGTAGATGATCTCCCCTTCTCTATCTGTCTTTCACTCTGACTGTCTGTCTGTCTGTCTCTCTATTTTTTCCTCACTATCTTTCTCTCGGACATCAGTGGCTCATGGCAAACAGTCCACAATGTTGTCAGTCCTCTCTATGACCTCAGTGTTATGGGTTGTGTTGTTGGTTGTGTTACTGTTCACGTAGTCAGTAGCCATATGTTGCTTTCTGTCTTCCTTGTCTCTTCTGTCTCTCTATTTCTCCACGTACTACATGTATCTATTTTCCAGTCTGTTTTGCCTGTATATGGGCAAGTTACAGGGATGTGTTATAATGGGCACATAGTTTTCTTTTTCATTGACATAGTCATGTTTTAGTTTTAGTCGTGTCTGTTTTCAAGATTCGTTTTTTGTGTTTTTTTCCCATTTCTCTCTTTAGAAAAGAAATACAAATTCATACAATGTTTGATGCATCTGTATGGAAAAAATGGAAATAATTAGGACAGTGTAGGAAAAATTGTTGTAAATGCTTGTATAGGTTGGGAAAAGTACTTGAAGTGAATGAACACATATGGGGTACAAACACTTACAGATGCACATCGAGATATATGTATACACCCACACACACAAACAGATGCTGGCATATCCCAAATCCACATTGGTGTTTTTTGTGCACTTTGACAGTGTGAAATTTTGATATCCTTTTATAACTCATGAGAGTGTTGTCCTTCAGGGCTACATTTTATCTATGGAAGTGTCTATTTATGTGACTGGGTCTATCTTGAACACTTGTCACCCGCTCGTGGGACATACATGTTATAGCGTTAGGATGGATCTGCACTGGTCAAGGGTGCCAGCAGGTTAAGCTAGCGGGGTTGGTCTAGTTCATTTAGATCATTAGGAAAAAAAGAATTGGTGTGCAGGGGAGAGGATTTTTTTGTTTGCCGGCACATGGGACATCGTTCGTGATTTTTCTCTCATCGTGAGTAACGTACGGAGACTAGTCATGTAAATAGACTTGGCCTTTTTCCAAATATACCTTGATCAGAATTTTACCATGCAAATGTACCACTGTGTTAGGCACAATGTACCCATTATCATGCTGATGTGCTGTTAAACCCCAACACAAACAAACAGTCATAACATGAACGTATTTCTTCCTCTCAGACGCAAGAAGAAGCCCAGCAAGTCCCCCATGGAAGAAGATCATTTCAGCGAAAGCTCCACGGAGAGCGAGGAAGAAGAAGAAGCCATTGAACGACGGCCAGAGGCTAATGCTGATTTGCCATCCGAATATTGGCAAATCCAGAAGTTGGTGAAGTACTTAAAGGTGAGAGATCGTATAAAAAAAAATATAAAAATAAAAAAGCTCAACTTGACCCAGAGGATTTGCTAGTTAGTCATTAAAGATGTAGAAAATGAGATTTGTAACATATTTTGGCCTGGCTAAGCTAATTTGGTTTTTTTATCATTTCCTATCTCAGTGTGGCAATCAGATTGTCAGTATTATCACTTTGTGCTTCCTTGAGAGGCTCCAGTCTGAGTCATGGGACTTGCCAGGGAACTAAATGTATTTGAAATAATGGATATGAAGTTTGACACACTTTTTGACATCACTGAGCAAATGATTCTGTCATTTCCTGTCCTAGGGCGGCAATCAAACAGCTACCATCATTGCTCTGTGCTCTTTGAGAGATTTCAACCTGGCCCAGGAGACCTGCCAGTTGGCCATTCGAGATGTGGGTGGCCTGGAGGTTTTGATCAACCTGTTGGATACTGAGGAGGTCAAATGCAAGGTTAGTGCTCGGGAAAGCATGTCCACTTGATTGTCAGCTCAGGAGACAGAGAAATTCCTTGTCTATTGATTGACTGAGTCATTGATTGGACGTTTGATGACATAATGACGTTTAGCTTGTTTCTGTGATCAATGCACTATTTAATCATTTTTGAAATGTTTCAGCGCTAGACGTGTCAGCTTGTTGTAAGGGACCGTACTCTTTTCTGTGTTGATGGAACATAATAATTGAAAAGCAGATGTTTGAAGCAGCTGTCTTTGATGTTTATTTGTTTGTCTATTACAAATACTGTGTCCATCTAATAAGCAGAGAGCATTCCTAGACTGTAGGAATTTGTTTTCAATGATTTTCTTGTCTCTACCTATGTTAACCTCAGAAGATACAGCAAAATGTGAAAAAAAAATATCCAACCTTGCACAAGGAATGGATCTCTGAATTTTGGTCATTTGGTTCTAGAGCAGTCATTATTTGGATAGAATGGACCAATCTACTCTTGTCTACTCTGTTAATTGTGCTTAGATTTTTTCATAGTGTTGTCACTGCCAATCTCCAGACATATTCATTTTTTTTTTTAATGTCCTCGCTATATCAAAATTACTTATAGTGGTATTTGTTAGCTGTTGTACCCAGGCAGCCATGTTACTGCAAAGTTTGCATCTTTTGTCAACAAAAGTTGCATAAGTCAGATTTAAGAGTTTGAAAGATTTGAAATAATATCTGAAATTTTCACAGGCACACTTGTCGAATAGTTGAAAAAAGTTAATTCCTCATTCATTTTCGTAGTTGACAGTCCCATGTCTTTTTCTCATCCACAGATTGGCGCCCTCAAAATTTTGAAAGAAATTTCCCGCAATACTCAGATTCGGCGAGCCATCGCAGACTTGGGCGGTCTGCAGACAATGGTGAAGATTCTGCGTGACAGCGATAAGGACCTCAAATGTCTGGCTGCTGAAACCATCGCCAATGTGGCAAAGTTCCGCCGAGCGAGACGCACAGTCAGACAACACGGGGGCATCAAAAGGCTGGTCAGTTGCAGATGTAGCCATCATCAGGGTAGTGACCAATCAACTAAGAATGATTCATTGAAGGCTTAAACATAGACCCATGTGAATTGGGGCTAATTTGGAAATTAGTAGATCACTGCTTGCAGATATCTGTCTGTATGCTGGAACCAAAACCATGTCTTCTGTCAAAAAAAAAAAACAACTGATTTTTCTTATAGTAACTGCTGTGAAAGCTGTTTTAGATGTTAATGCAGCTATTACTTGAATCTCCGCCATCAGTTCAATATGCCAAATAGAATAAATAAGCTCTGCGTGATATGATAATGTGAATAACTCATTGTTTACGTTGGAGAAATACATTACTTAAAGCCACTTTAATTACTGGAAACTGAGAAGTGATTCTTTGCGGGCTTTTTAGCACAGGAACAGTTTATTCCAAACAGCCATATAGAAACAATTTTTAATGTCTTAGTCAGCTTTTGCCTTGACCAGTTACCAGAGTATTTTTGAAGTTTGAAAAAGATACACCTGTTTTCAAAATATCTCTGTTATAATCAGATGAATGTTCCAGTTGAGTGGTAGAGATCAGGTGTCATGGGTTTGAGTAATTTCTGTGGGTAGTATGGCAGTACATAATGCATAAAAAAATCTCTAATTTACAGTTTAACAGCATAACTTAATTTCTGCTGTTCCTAAGTCAGTCATCTTATCAAGACAGTAGTGAGATGTGCACAGAAAGAACCAGCTTCAACTGAATGAAAAAGCTGTCACTTATTTTGTAGTCTTAAAGTAGATATATTGAATTTTACTTTTATTTTGTCCTGCTTAGGTGCACTTGTTGGATTGTGTCAAACTGAACTCTGCCACCATGACTCCTGAGATGGAGATGAGTGTGGAGGTCGCGCGCTGCGGTGCACTAGCTTTGTGGAGCTGCTCCAAGAGTAAGAAGAATAAAGAGGCTATGCGCACAGCTGGTGCGATTCCCTTGCTGGCCAAGCTGCTCAAGTCAGAGCATGAGAATATGCTGATACCTGTGGTAGGAACGTTGCAAGAATGCGCCTCAGAGGTAAGCAAAACCCAGACTGTTCACAACATTTTTTTCAAGATCAGATGATTATATTTGATAATTTATCGAACTCTATGACAATGGTGTAAGTCTTTTTTAGCAATTTTGAGATATTGGAAAAGCAATCTTACTGGTGTAAGCCATTTGAGGAGTTAGACCATTTTGATTCTTTTGAATTCATACATCATTTTGTTGATTCATTTCTTTTTTAACAACATTGTTCAATGGAAAACTCCCATGATCAGGAATGCCATAGGACATCAGTTAAATTTTGACCCAAGTCTGATTTCTTTCACCATCACAGAATAATGACAATCAGAGTTACTTAAATAGTCAACAAGTGTATTCTATGTACTAATGATTGGCTGTAAAACCCCAATATCTACTTTTTTTTTTTCTGTTTTCTTGGAATCCGTACATCCAATCATCAGTGGAAAGTACATAGGACTGAGAAAACACACATATCAGTTTCAATGATTTCAAGTAAGAGGTACTGAAAAGAACTGAAATTTGATTTTAGTCTCAATTCACAAGAGCCCAAACCATGAAAACTATGTGCTGTAAATGACTGAAACTATAACTTTGAAAAATTTCATTTTTAAAATTTTGCAAGTCCACATATCAGAGAAACTATCAGTGGGACATTTCATCTTGTTGATCACAGTTTTTTCACAATTTTGACTAACAGTCACATCTCTGCCAAACCAAATATCTAAATATAGTGTAAATCATACTTACACATATATCACCCTGAATCATAAATACGTATGTCCCATTCAGAAACATAACTAACTGCAACCTTGAATCATAGCTTTTCTTCTAATTATCTCATTTCCTGCACAGAATGACTACGCTATCATCACCTTTTGTCGTCTTTATGTTCAAATTCACTGTGAGTTTTTTCCTTTGATCCATCCCTCCAGCCAAGTTACGGACTGGCTATACGTACAGAGGGGATGATAGAGGATCTGGTGAAAAATCTGAAAAGCTCAAACCCAGAATTACAAATGCATTGTGCCTCAGCAATATTCAAGGTAAGCTTTACCAGAGCAGGGAGACCTTGCAGACTCGTTGCTTTGAGCTGAAAAGATTTGTGTTACATATTGCCCATTGATATGGTCAGTCTGCAGATGTCAGTCAAACTTCAAAAACTGCATTGGACATTTTACATTACAAACAGTGGAGGAGATCAGCTAATATGGTGACATGGATATTGATTTTGAAGATACTCTGATTTCTTTCTGTATGTGCAGGGGTTTTTTTTATTCTTTATTCATTTGACATGAGGACAGAAACAGTATATCTGACAAAAATTAATAAGAATGTAAAACTATTACACTGATTTCTCAATATGGGCAGAGGAGTAGAGGATGACTGAATACTTTCAAATATGAATATATTTGTCTCGCGCCCAGGACAAGTGAGTTGGAGGTTGATCAGAGAGACTTCAAGTTCCGGCTGTTTTTAACTCTTTGCCCTCTGAGATACCAAAATTTTTTTATTTGTTTTCTACAAAGCAAAAATTCAACCCTTTCTAACTTTAAAAGAAAAACTTAGTATCTGAGTTGGAAGATAGTTAAAATGCCCGTAACTCGCGATTGTCCAGAACGACTTCTGACTAATTTTCTCTGAGCACAAGACATTTACTCAAACGGAAGAAAAGGACACAATTTTCTACAACATGCAAAGTTAAACACTGAGTTTTATACTCCATTAAATTTTGTATGTGTGGAAGACTTAGTCACATGCAGGTCTTCTTTTTTAAAAAAAAAAAAATCAGTCTATCAAAACCAACTGAACTAGTTTGAAACACAACTGAAATATCTTGTAGTTAAATCAAAAAGTGGCTGAATAAAATGATGAGCTGAAGATTTGTTGTGTGCGTCTTTTCCCAGTGTGCAGAAGAGAAGGAGACTCGAGATCTTGTTCGACAGTTCGGCGGCCTTGACCCTCTGGTGGGTCTTCTGAGCAGTGGCACTGACGACAAACAGCTACTGGCAGCAGCCACTGGCGCCATCTGGAAGTGCTCGATCAGCCCTGAAAATGTGCAGAGATTCCAGGAATTGAAGGCCATTGACCTACTTGTTGGACTGTTAAATAATCAGCCAGAGGAGGTCAGTCTTTGCTGTCGGTGCCAGTCACTGCCGGTGGCTTTGCTTAACCCTTTCTGTGCCAAAGACTAAATACTGATATTATGAATTGATACTATGAAAAGGAACATTCTGTTTATGCAAATAGGAAACTAGAAGGTCTGTTATTGAAAAATGCACAAACTGGTGACAATTCTTCTCAGATCTCATGGCTAAAAGTAACAAACATTAGTGGGTATTCTATTTTAGCAGGGGGTACAAACACTCCATCAAGGATTTTCAGGATTTTGCGTAGTTGAATATGACCTACTGAACATGATTACTTCATGTTCTGCAATTTAATAACCTTGAGCTCTGACCTGACATCCAGGTGTTGGTCAACGTGGTGGGAGCCCTAGGTGAACTGGCCAAGGACCCGCCCAACCGAATGGCCATCCGCAAGGCCGGAGGAATCGCCCCGCTGGTCAACCTGCTGACAGGAACTAACCAGGCCTTGTTGGTCAACGTGACGACAGCCGTGGGGCAGTGTGCGGAAGAACCGGACAATATGATGTAAGCCCTGACTAACATATTGAATGGATGATTGAGTGATAGACTGATTGATTGGCTGATTGATTCATTGATTAATTGATTTGGTGATTGATTGGTTGGTTGGTTGGTTGGTTGATTGGTTGGTTGGTTGGTTGGTTGGTTGGTTGGTTGGTTGGTTGGTTGGTGGATTAGTTGGTTGGTTGGTTGGTTGGTGGGTTGGTTGGTTGGTGGGTTTATTGGTTGGTTGTTTATAAGTGAGGCTTCTCTCTGAGATCTGACTCATTTAGACCGGTCCCATATCCTGTTTTGTTGTTGGCTGAATTACAAAGAAGTTCAACAAATCATAGAGAAAACTATATTATTTCATACGTTGATATCTTTTTCTTTCTCTTGGCAGTGATATAGATTGGTCAGACAAGGTTTTCATATTTGATATGTTGATTTGTTCTCTCCCCTTCCCTGTGACAGAATCATCGACAAGCTGGACGGAGTGCGATTACTGTGGTCTCTGTTGAAAAATCAGAACAAAGACGTGCAGGCCAGCGCTGCCTGGGCAATTTGTCCTTGTATAGAAAATGCTAAGGTGAGCAAATGAGATAATCACCTCCAGGGGGTTGAAAGATGTATATAGATCAAAACGGAGCAAAGTAAAGGTTGAGAACAGTTTTAGTGAACCATAAGGTCAGAGGAGTGTTGTGTCATCACCATTTTGATAAACTCATTTGAGATGCAACACGATGAAATCAGGCAAATTTTGAGCCTGTAGAGTTATTGGTATCACTGTGAAGATCATTTATTTCCCTTTCTGTGTGTGAAAAAAAATATTTTTCTATCTTAAGTAGAAGTTGAGATATTGGCAATTAAAGTCAATGAGGGTGACCTGTTGCTGCAGCTGAGTTTATTGAGAAAATTACCAATCACTTCTGTAAATCCTTATTAATCCTTGTTAGGCCATTGCCATTAAAGTAAAGTTTTTGGGCTGTTACTTGTCTGTTTCAGTAAATGGAACTCTGAAATGCATTTTTAATTTGATATGGTTTGTGAAGAAAAAAAATTGCCTTAAAATTCATTCACTGTTGAAAAACACGTGATTTCTCTGGTCGGCTCAGTTTGACGAGCACCTGATTTCATCGTGTCGAATCCCATTTATTTTATTTAAGAGAGTTTATTCATGAAAGGTCTATGTCAGCGTGACATGATGAAATCATGCTCTTGTCAAACTGAGACAACCAGAGAATTCATATTTTTTCATCAGAGTGAATTGTAATGCAAATTTCAGTTTTTGCCCAAAGACCTGCCATGTCCATTTAAAAATGTACTTCAGGTAAAATTTGCTGAATTGTATTGAGTGTCCAAAAATTTTCATTAAGTGACATGAATTAAATGAGAATTAATAAGGATTAGCAAAATTGATTGACCATTTTCTCACTAGATTTAGCGACAGCAGTGGGTTACCTGTCATTTCATCTTCAGTTGTCAATATGTGGACAAAGATTTTTTGACCAATAGAAAGGCAAATGAATAGGTTTTAGTTTTATTATGGTTCCAGTAACTCGGCATGCTCAAATATAAAGCAGCCCTTGAATTCATCTTTAGGCGTCACATATTTATGGGATGTAAATAATCGGACTCTAGCCATTTGACAGTAAAATTAACGTGGTTTCCCTGTGAGTGCACAGACTGAGGATGTCATGGAATAACCCTGGAGATAACAGACCCACTGGAGGTTTAAAGACGTGTATAAGAAAACCATAACTGTAGCATAACCGGTCATTTTGTTTAACTGCCAGGACTATCATGAGTAGAACTGAGAATTTCAAACTAAAGCAAGAATAGACAATCTTTTTTTTTTTTTTTTCAATGGGGAGTGAGGCTTTGGCTGTATACAAGTGTTGAACCCACTGACTCATAGTCGTAGTCATGCACCCCTACAGGCGGGCTATTAAATAAAAGAGACATTTTTGAGGAATTAACAGTCATATTCCCTTTTCATTTTACTTTTTGCATATTTTGCGACCAAATTTCCTCGTCAAATTAACTTCATTCTTTCTTTTTGACCGTGCGATTAACATTGCTGTGTTCAATTTTGTAATGGTGTTATAAAATTAACATGGTTATTTCCCTTTGACCACTATTTTTGTATCGAAGTGGTTGTGAAATTAACTTAGTTACTTCCCTTTGACCGTGCCTCAGGACGCTGGTGAGATGGTCCGCTCGTTTGTGGGTGGTTTGGAGCTGATCGTCAGCCTGCTCAAATCAGATGATAAAGAAGTTCTGGCCGCCGTCTGTGCGGCCATCGCAAACATTGCAAAGGATGAGGAGAACCTGGCAGTCATCACTGACCATGGGGTAGTTCCCATGCTAGCCAGACTCACCAACACGGTAAGTGGACACACTTTTATCTACTGACTCTTGCTGGTGGGAAAAAAAGTTGAGATATTTGGACATACACTTTTCTAGCACTGAAGTTGAGGGTAAGGGTGGGGAGGAAGAAGGTGGACAGTTAATGTTTTAAGGAGAATTATTTTTTAAGCCTAGAAATGTTGGGCACTTCAGAGATGGATTGTAAAATATCAGTTTAAATCTTGGGTACCTTAGCTGCTACAAGCTCTGCTCTGTGTCAAGATAGGTTACAGTTGCCGCCTTTCCTCGCATCAATCTTTTTTCCCACCCTCGCTGAGGTATGTACTTACATTCACACACACACACACACACACACAAATGTGTGACATACATAAATATATAAACGACATCCATACATGCACATACCATAATGGTATGTACATGTATGGGTGTCGTTTATATATTTATGTGTGTGTACACGAAAAAGTGAGGGTTGACTCAGAATAAGATTTTTTTTTTTGTTTTTTTTGTTTTCTTCTGCTATTTCTTTGTTTATTTTTCCAGCTATTTATTTCTAGGCAGTTGGTTTTTTAATCAAAGCAATTTAAATGACGCTAATTATTCTTTTTGTTCCCTTTCACTGCTTTTATAATATGACAGATTTAGCAAAGCAGGTGCGCGTTCATGTGTGAAATGTTTAGTCATAACAAACTCTCTGATCTGTTTGCTTTGTCTGTCAGTGGTCTCTTAGCTTCTGCGTTATCTACAAAACAGTGTGCAAGAATGAAAGAGAGAGAGAGAGAGAGAGACAGAGAAAATAAAGCCACTGATGAGTTTTGAGTCTGATTTAGTATCGCCTCTAGTCAAACACTTTTCTGACTTTTAAAGTGTTAAATCATGGGGGGGGGGGGGGGGGGGGGGGGGGGGAGGGGGAGGGGGGGGGGGGGGGGGGGGGGGGGGAGGGGGGGGGGGGGGGGGGGGGGGGGGGGG
>JBCAUA010825219.1:0-14523 GCA_038406235.1 Peronia verruculata
TGAAAATGTTGATTTGCAAGAAATTTGAATCGTGAGGACAATGAGGTTTTGTCAATAGGTACCCAGGAGTTAAAGCAAGCAAAATCAAACTTTTATAGCTTTGGAAAATGAAGTTTTGAGTTAAAATATATCAGTTAAAACTGATTTCAACTTTTGTAGATTACTTGTACAAAGTATGAAGATACATAGATGGAACAATAGACCACTTGAAATCAAGATTTTAGTGAGAAGTTTTTAGTCAAGACATTTTACATTTGCAGGTCAAGCCACTAGAACTAGAAAGCGCAGAGACAATGGCAAGAAAACCCCCAAGGAGGTAGGTCGACATGAACAGCAAAGAGTTAAAATCATTGCCGCTTTGTTTTGTGTGTATTTTTCTTCCACCTTGTCTTTGAAATGAGGTATTTTGAGGCGGATAGGAGGGGGCGATCATATGATCAAGAAAAATTGTACACACATTGGTTTCTTTACGTGGGTTCTGAATGCTCATCTTTAATCCAGAGTTGCCTGCCATATGCAGATCGAGATAACTTCCATCAGGAGGTTGAAAGACGTATACAGAACATAATATACAAAACATGGACACAAATCAGCAAAAATCTGTCAGCCATGTGACCGATCTCAAAATACCTCATTATTTTTTGACTGATTGAATTGTTCAGTATAACACTGACTTGTACAATAGAACTTGTACTCACACACATATACAGGAATATGTGCTGTTTAAATGCTGTTATTGGTATTATTGCAAGCACTTTGAAACTTGAGCTAAAGTTAATGTTTGGCTCAATTCAGGTACTAGTAAAAATACATAAAGAGATCAGTGATTCATGTTTCCTGTTGAACTGTTGCAGCCGGAAAAGACGAGGAAAAATGCCAAGCGGAGGGCGGCTGCGAAAGTGAGACATCCGGTCATCAGTGATGATGAGAGCGATGAAGAGAAGGTCTGAGTGTGGTACCCCATCCCAAACTTTGGCGTTGTAATTGTGGTATGTGCATGCTTCCCTTCTACATCATAACCCTGTCTTTTGCGGTGACACTGGGCCCTGAAATGGCTGTAAGAAATGAGAGTGAAAGCGAGATTGTCTAAATTTCAGATAATGATATCATAATTGTCTCCCTAAAAAAGGGGGGTGGGGGGTTGTGGCTGTTCCAATACAGACGGTTGCCTAGGCTTATTGATGCACTACACATTTGAATGCAAATCAAAGTGCTTTTCCTTTTTGTTCATTTTTTTTCATGATAGTTTATTTGTTCCCTCTACAGTTTGCTTTGGTGAAATACGATTAATGCTTATAGGAGAAAGTAGTGTTAATGACATGTCTCGTGTTTGACCCTTGATTTGTTCTGTAGCACATGCTTATGTGAGTGATAAACACACATGGTTGAGTAAAAAATGATCTTAGCTGCACAATGATCATAAATGAATGATTAGTAAACAAATAGTCATATTTTTCTTTTTAGATTTAATTTTGTCATAAGTTATCACTATAAGAATGAAAAAAAAAGCAGGTGGACTACAGGAAATCCGTTATCATCACATCTTTCATGATCTGGAACAGGAAATTTGGAAGAAAACGGGGAAATAAGTAAGGTACTTTTGAGGAGGACAAGTATGGAAGATCTTGAACCAGTGTCACCTTCATCTTTTCTGTCCTTAAACTCTGACACCAGTGAAATTATCAATGTCCCAGTGTGTTTTTAGCAAGAAAACAAAAACAAAAACTTAATGTTTATAGTACATGTACTCTATATTTGTCACTTAAATGAAAAGAGTAATCACCACTTTAAAATAGGATAATTATCTAGTAGTAATGTAAACATGCTGCATTTGGCACTTGAAAGATTTAGTTGAAAGACAGATATACAGTACAACTGACTGCATCTTTCATAAGTACAGACACTTTTCTTTCAGTTTAGAAATTTCACATTTTTTATGTTTAGAGACTGGCACTTTGATTTTGACTTGAAGTTATTAAATGAATTCAAATAGTACTACAAAGTTTTGGCACAGTTTACATATCTGAAGTAGCATTATTGGATGTGCAATGTTGTCAGCTAACTGTGTGGGTGTTATTGCTTGTTATGAACAAATTTTCAGCTGATTTTATGAACTTGCTCTTTTATATGAATATGTGATGTCTACATGTGTGTATATAACCTGCATGGCGATATTTTTCAATGTTTATATCTATTTTATTTGAAATGATGCTATGCAAAAATTGAGGGATGTCAAACTTCCTACATCAGTAGAAAAATAGTAATGAAGATACAGAGCAGTTATATAGCGCTTTTCCCCAAGCAGTACAGGCTGAAAGTGGTTTATGATCTGTCACAACTCAGACATACCCAAAGAAAACACTCATAAACAATCTCAGCTTCTTGGGAAGCATACAAGGCAGCTGCCTGTTAGGGGCTCAAATCCTTATCAAACTGTCTCAAATCCTTATCAAACTGTCTATAGTCAGGAACCCATTTAAACCTGGGTCAAGTCAGGAAAGGTGTGTAAATTGTCTTTCAAAATGTCAGGACCTGTCAGGATTCGAAACCGTAACTTTAGATCCGGAGTCCGACAGCCCAACTGCTAAACTACCAACACCACAGACTTTTTCGGCTGTGTTTGATATAAATTCTTTGCTGGGTCACAACCTTTCAGGTTTCTTTTGTGTAAATGTTTCAGTTTTGCCCAAAATTTCAAGTACAGTGTTAAAGTATTCTTATCTCTATTTTTTTTCTGAAAACAAATCAGTATCGCTGGAAAGTTCTTTGTCACAACACACAATATAATGTGAAATGTCTTATTGCTCTAGCAGTTGAGCTTTGATTGTTTAGAAGCAAAAAAAAAAAATTCATTTTAGAATGCCTTTGCCATTTCAGTTCATAGGTTCATAGCAGTGGGCAAGAGATTAAATACAAACCTTTTTCCCCCTCTAAATTTTGATTTGGGGAGTTTTTTCTCCATTAATATGACAAATGTTTTGTTTTGGATCTGCTAAAGGTTGTTAGGTTAAATCATGCTTAAAGCCATTAAAATAATTTTGACATTTTTAACAAAAGGATGGTTTGCTAGTTGAGAGGTAACGATGCATGCTTATTTCAACAAAGTAACAACTGCTCATTCATATTATTGCTTGATCTGGGAAAATGGCTAGAAACGACTGTCAGGTCAGTGTATGGGCAAGAACAGATTCTGAACTCCAGAAGGGGGAGTTTTCATACCATGTCAAGAGGCTTCAGGAAAATTATGAATGGGATAAGATGTTGGGTTTATTAAAATACCCTGTTTGCATTATTAAGGTCATCTGATAGCAGTAGACCATTGGGATTATTTTGATTATCCACAGCATTAGCCTTGCTGTTGGTTTTCTTTCCTTTTTTTTTCCCTTATTTAAGTTACTTATTACAAAGGTATGTATTTGGCAGTGTTTGTGTATATATGTGTATTGTGCTCAGGTCAAACACAGCATGTAGTTATTGTACTGTGCTTAAATTATTATTTGATCAACAGATAGTGAATGATCTGCAGAAGTTGTAAAATGATGTGATCCTAGGTCCTGGTGACGATCTAAGGCTTTAGGCATGACATAATTGTTCTAGAACCATTTTTTGGCTTGCATGTGCTTTTGTTTAATTGCAACATCTTGCTCTTAGTGTTAATTTCATGGAGCGTTCATACTGGCTTATTATAAATTTTAAAAAATGCTTTCGATTCATAATTTTGTTTGTGTAATAGTTTCATCTGCCCCATTCCTAGGCACTATCTGACTAAATAGCTTTTTTAAGTTGACCATTAAAATTTTTTTCCAAAGCCTTTTCATCTAGAATAATGCAGTTATGCCTTTTTTTTTTTTTCATCTGCTTTATGGAATGCCTGACATTTCTTAACATAATTCTATATAACTTGCTTACAATTGAGAAAAGCATCCTTACAGTGCAAAAGCATGCTGGTAGAAAGAATTGACTGTGCTTTTAGGCAAAATCTTTTTTTTTTTTTTTTTAATATTTTTTATTTTCACGTTCAGAACTTTGAACGATGCATAGCCGTTATGGGCTACTGAGTGAAGACAATGTGCAGTGTCAGTGGATTGATAACCTGACCTTATTTTTACATTTTTAGGAGGAAGATGATAGAAGACCCTCGTCACGATGCTCATCACGTCTGTCATCGACTGGAAGCAACAAGAAACGTTGAAACGTTGACTGCCAATGTACATAGTGTCACAATAGATATTTTTATTGTACTGTCAAAACTGTCATGTGTGTGGAAAGTATTTTCACTTTTTAAACAAAATTTTTGGATCATCGTTTAATGTCACCATAAATTGAGTTTGGTACCAGAAATGTGATGATGTATCTTGTAAAGTGTGGATACTTAGATTACTTTGTGCATATTCTCTGTTCTATGTCACATCTCTCTTCTCATTAAGACCAGCAGTTACATGTTTTCCGTGAAAACTGTTACATAAAGTAGGGGTCGTGTTAACAACTTAGAACACATTGGTCATCTGTTCGTGAAAAAACAAAATATTTTTTTTTTTACAGTTTAGGCCCCATCAGTGCTCTCTTCTCACAGAAGGATGAAGCTAATTTTTTTGTGAAAAATAAGAACCGTGAGCCTTGAAACTGCTTTACAAAAACTTATTTTAAACCATTTTGGCCTAAGTTTGATAAAGAAACTTTAAGTGGTTTTGAATAGATCTACGCAATGTAGCACAGCTTTGATCACAGCCCAAGTCATCTGATTTAGTAGCTTCTATAAGGCAAACACTGTTAACATGTATCACTCTATACTTGTAACTTCTTATTCAGATGTTTTTTTCCCTCATTGTTTTTGTCTTTAGTGCAATGAAACCATGCATGCTAATGAAGAAAAAAAAAGTGGATACTGTTACAATTGTTCTGTAGACGGCAGATCTAAGTGCAGATTTGGTTTGGGCAGTGGGTATGCTTGAAGGTTGTACCAATCGATATTGCTTTCTTTTACAAGGTTAGTTGTAATGAAATGGTATTGAAGGTATACTTTTCTTGTTTCAAGTTGTTGGCCATATGCTTTTAGTCATATGTTCACGTTTTGTGTGTTTATATTGCTTTATTGTGAGCATAGTCAAAAACAAAGGACCAAGAACTATCTCTAGCATCAGATTGAGTTGTCAGTGTTAGTTATTTCATCTTGTGTTCAATATTTGTCTCGTCAAGTCAGAACTGAATAAATTTGTATTTAAAAAAGAAGTGTTGATGTTTTCATTTTATGAGAGCCTGCAAAATGTGCATCACCCCCAAGTGCATTAATCTCACAAAAATGCATACCAACCCAAACATGAATTTTGCAATCTAGTACTTGATTGAATATGTGTAAAAATGAACAATTTCATAGTCCCTAAGTGCTCTCCATCAGACCTAAAACCATGCGGTTCCACTCTCAAGTCTACTGTTCAACCCAAATGTTTGATCTGTCTGTTTTTCCCTTGCTATTATAAAACTAACTTTACACTTGTCTGCATTGACTACCCACCCATAGGCTAGCTGGCTCAACCCTATGTCTATTTAAGATCGTGAAGAAAAAAGAAGTGTATTCATAAACACTGCCCTGGATAGCAAATGCCTAGGTTGCTAAATGAAGCCCAACCTCCTACTTTTGGGCTATGTGACGGAGGCAGGAAAGATGTAGAGAATTTTTTGGCTTTACCTCTATTTGCCATAGATTCTCTCTTTGGTAGTTCAGCTATTTTACATTTACATATCAATCATGAAACTCCGTCCACCATTATTTCCTAGTTTTTTAACCCTTTAATGGATAGCCTTGGCTGAATTCTTGACCTCAATATTGAAAAAAAAAAAAAAATGTTGCCAACTTTTTTCCGTTCTAGGCACAATGCATTTAAAAAAAACTCCTACAACTGAAAAATTAGTCTGATTTATATTCCAAATAGGCTGGAACATCACAATAGAAAAGCAGATCTGTACTATAAAAATATGGAGAGAACAAATTTTATTTCTTTTTCTTAACATCTTCAGGTGTTATTGTGTGAAAAATTTCATCTGTGGGGTCCAAGTGGTAAGAAACTTCTGGCTTGCGCATTTGATGTGACATTCTGGCTTCCACCCTGTGACTGTACTTGTTGGCTTTCTTCTGTCTAAAGGCTCGCCGAAACTGAGGAATGAAATACACATAAACATAGTAAAAATCACATTAAGAAACAGGAGCCAGGGGCAGTTGCCACGAACTTTTTCTGTACAGTAGGAGATTGTTTCGACCAGCCCTATTACTTCCTTCTGTCAGACACCAGTAGTGTTGAACAAAATAAAAAAAGAACAAAATCACTTTAAACACTTTCCTTCTTGTCATGCAAAATACATCTATTGATCAATAAAATTAAAAAATTCTATAAGTTCGACCACAAGAAGAAAATCTTGCACCATCATTTTTTTTTTGTTTGTTTAATTTTCATTATGTAAGTTCCAGGCAAACAAGAACTGATTTTTTTTTCTTTTTTTTTTTACATTGGCTATTCAATACTTGTGAGTTCGCAAAGGGAAGTAATAGGGTTGGTCAAAATGATCCCCCATTAGAATTTGTTGAGTAGAATCATAAATTAAAAACTGAGAAAAATAAAAGTTGTTAGGCGTTGCCAAAGATCAAAGCACCATAGTGGATGTACCAACCCCACAGGTCCACCATCATAATCTGAGTCAGAAAAAAGTTCAAACGGCCACAGCTCTAAATCCCCCAGCACAACTTCCAACTAATTTGCCCTGAGCACAAAACATTTGTTAATTCATTACACTAGTACTGGTAGAACCAGTCATAAAAGACACTGCAGGAACAGGAGAGGGCAGCTAATGTAAATATGTATTCACCAATTTTACTAATAAACAAAATTCTGCCATTCATGATAATCTGGAAATAATATTTTTTCAGACTTGGGTCAACCAACAACAAAAAAAGTTAATAAATAAAAAAAGTGGAGTCCACTTAAAGTCAACTTGCCTTAAATTAAATTGAAGTCTATTTTTCTGATTATCTTTTATTTTTTTTTTTTCCCTTAATAATATCTGTGTATTGGTTAACGTATTAGCTTAAGGTCGTCAATAAACTGTTCTGGGATCCCAAAGGGTTAACTTAATTGCAGGCTTGACTGGGGCACTAGAGCAGAATACTGCCAGTTTCAACTGTCACTGTCAGCATTATGAGAAGAATAGTTAAGTACTGAACTATAACTGGCAATAAGAAGTCACAACTGACAAAGCTACATTAAATAAAACTGCAGATTCTTACGTCATTAGGGGAAATGTAATGTGGGTTCTGATATAGTGTGGCCCCTCCAAAGCTGCCGGCGAATATCCGGATTGGATTCAGAACAAATCTGGGACCTGGTGAAATACAAATCAACTTTATCAACAACACACATCAACTTTATCAACTCATCAATGAAATTATAGTGGACTTGAAGAAATCACAGACATGACACACATAATGCCACTAGTCTAAGCATTACTCTTCTTTCAGTACATGTTACCAGCTAAGTGTGTGCACAATATTACAAAATTACCATTCAAATCCAATGAAATTAATGGGTATTCCTGTTTTTTACCTTGGGTCTTGACAGTTTGAGCTAAAACAGTCTGTACATTAATATAAAACAGAACTGAACAAAGACCAGGATGGGATATTCCTTGAAACTTTTTGATACAGCACCATCAAATGTACTAGATCCCCAATACACTTATCTTCACAATGAAATGGCTCATATAATATAAATTTGTCTGCAACAAGCTCGCTAATCTTTCCTTACTTGTTCTGCAATCCCTTTCAGAACTTTTTCATACCGGCACCTTTTCCCCGCCTGGAGATAATTCACTTTTTCATACTTTTTTTTTTGCCTGCCCTTCCATATTGTATGCAAGATGTGCATGAACATCATAACAAACAAATACATCTAAACGTATGAATTGCAAGTAGTTACTATGACTGGCTGTCTATACAAAATATGAAGCGAGTAGCACATAAACCCACAATCTAAAGGTTCATATAATAGTCATAGCCCTTTCATTCACGGTCATAGCCCTTTCATTTACAGGGCATAAAATAACACTAACAGTGTGTTCACTTACCTATCTCTGCTAAAGAACCATCCTCTGCCAAAATCTGATAGTTTCTGAACCAGATTCGATTTTGTTCAATAGAAAATGTGAACACATGATCTGTGAATGGTTGGCTCTTTGGGTGATGATTGGGAGTGCCAAATAACTGCGGAAAAATATACAAATTTTCAAGCAGATTCATGTTGTGAACGCTGTGAAAGCTTGAAAATACACTTACCTTGAACAAAAGCAGCTACAGAGTGAATATGCAAAAAAAACAAGTCAAGAAAAAAATATAGATGCCATTTCCATATCTCATTTTGAAGGATTAAGGCCAAATTGTTGACAAATTTCATACTTGTAGTCATAAATGAATATTTACCACAAAAAGCAAGAACAAAAACAAAGACAATTAGAATGGTTTTTTTTTTTTTAAAAAAGAAACAAAAATGTTCAGTATGCACAGGAGTAAAGATTTTCCCATCATATTTTCCGCATATTCTGAAGGAGCAGTTTCAATGCATTTTAAGCCACGCTGCTTTTTCTGTGCTTTTTTAAAAATATTTCTTTGGATGGGATGACATGGGATGCTAACTCGTACCTGTATAAAAAGTTCCTTCAACAACTGCCAGTGTGGGTCTGCGTCAAACGCCTGCAACATAAAAATATTTGCATCAGTTAATATGCCAGTTTTATGAAAAACCAAAAACGCTGCCATACATCATAATCTTGAAATAATATTTTTTCACACTTGAGTCTACCAACAACAAAAAAATTAATAAATAAAAAAAGTAACAAAGAAATAGGAAAAATTTTTAAAATTACATTAGGTTTAGCATGAGAGGGCCACAATTTAAAAAAAATTGTAAAAATCACTCTTAGGTTTAGCATGAAAGGGCATGAGGCCCTTAATGTTTTGCTCAAGCTAGCCAGAGACATCATTCTGTGAAACTCACCTTGTCAAATGAGAGAAGTGGTCGAGAGCCCTTCAAGCAGTTTCCTGTTAGTTTTAGTTCACTCATAGTGTGTACTGTTAGAGGCAACAGATAAAGTATGTAAAATATTAAGAGAGACAGAAGCTTTACAAACAAATTCAACTAATTAGGTTATGTTCGCTTCACACAAATCTCTCAGATCATATTCTTTGTTTTTTTGTGCTGGGGTTTAACGGCACACCAGCATGATTACGGCTATATTGTACCAACAGGGATGTCAATCTGTCTCCATGAAAAAGTAGGAAAAGTTTCTGCTATATTCTTTAGCAACACCAGCAACATGTAAAACTGAAGTACATTAATGGTAAATAATGCCAGATTTGGGACTAACAGAGAAATTACTGACAGCCAAAATGTAGGAATTCGTACTAAAGTAGGAAATTTGACATCCCTGTACCAAAAAAGGTGGTTATATGTACACATCAACAGGCCGATCAAAGTATATATCTATACATAAAATATAATGCTGAATGCACCACATATATAAGAAGTAATGAAAGGCATATCAATATGTTTATATAGATTTGGGTAATCAAATATTGTAGAGCAAAACTAAAAGAGACCGATGTAAATAGTTGTGGGACGTCCTGAGGGAATCGACGCATGTCTAACTATCAAGTTACATGATCATATGCAAATACAAAAAGATGTTCATTTCATTCACGAACTAAGAGAAAAAATATAATTTGTAAGTAATGCAGTAAGACTATTAAGATTTTCAACTACATGTACATAGAAAAAAGGGGAAAAAAAAAACAAAACTTTCGATTCAGCTGATAGTATTATATTATTATAAGAGTGCTCACTATTTTCCACCAAAAACTTGGCTGATGGTCCTTTTGGGACATTGGAGGCCCTGAAACAGTTCAAAGGAATCACATATATTCCATACATTCATTAGTAACTTCAATTATAATGAATATAATTACTTTATCTCTCAATTAAACGTTTAATTTCAGCATCACCTAGCTCATATAATTATTTTTCACAAACATCATATCTCCTACAAGTAACAATTTAGATAATCCATCAGTACAGCTATATTCCTAGTAAATGAGTAGAAAAGCTATTTTTGAAGCTCAGTCTACAAACAACAATGTGCTGCGTCTAACAAGGTTCACACTCCCTTGATGCCTTAACATTCAAGGACTTCATGACTGTTTACAAGGACTTCATGAAGCCGAATATCTTCGAACACCCAAAGTGTGTGTAATGATAATATTTCCTGAACAGACTCACACGTAGGCTTATACACGAACAATACATGGTATTGCAGAGCTCACACAGGATCTGTGCTCTTACTGATGCTGAAACTCAATCTGCACAACACACAAGTACGTATAATAACAGGTTTGATGAGAGTCAGGCTGTGTTTTGTGCCAAACCCATTCAGCTAACTGGGTGACTAATTGTAGAAAAAAAAAAAAAAAAAAAGCCCCCTTCGGGCATCTTACAATTACTCTTTCATTGATGAATATAACTGAAGATTCGAGTCCGAATGTAAAATTTCTTTTAAAAGGCATGAAACTGTGCATAGTTATTTATTTTTATCATTATTTTCTTTTCTAATGTGTGAGTTTTCTAATGAGTGCAGTAGTGCTGCAGCACTTGCATTGGGTATACAATTTAAATACATCTGTACTGTCACAATCTCTATAAATTAAGAGTGACCATAGTCTGACATGCACAGATCTACATGAGAAAACTAACTCTCGAAATAGCATCTGTCTAAATCTAACTCGTCTTTCAGTTAATTAGTACATCGGATAAGGAGAGGTTTTGGTAAAAACTCATTTAAAATGCAGCTGGCTTTTACACTTTACAATTCTTTAAATCTCATTGCAACTGGATCTAGATCTAATTCAATTTGATACTTGCTCACCTGCATCAGAACTATTTTTTTTTTCTCTTATATAATATGTAGATTTCGTGTAGATCTAGATCTAGAACTACAGGTACAGGTCATGTAATACTAATAAGATCTAGGTCTATGTAAAATTAAGAACATTACATTATTACAAGATGACCAGATGATGGCGCGACCTTATTATTTCTATACATGAAAGCTCTCTTAGATTTACTCAGTCCAGATCTATTTCTTTCTCTTACTAAATTTACAATACATCTTCCCCCCAGATCTCCGTGGAATGCTGAGCCAAAGATCTCGACAAGATCACAGTCTGTAGGCTTACTGACTAGCTCTGGATCATTTTCTCTTTCTGTTCCTATAGCTCCTCATAATGGGATTGTCAAGTGATAGACTTTTTACAGTTAACAAATAGCATGTGACTGCTGGACTCAATGGTGAGTCTAGATCTTTGGCTTCCAGTGTGTGAATGCAATTCGAGATCCTAACACAAGTCGATGTTGCTGTTGCTCATTCGCATCTTCATTCCAGGCATGCACACAAGACATTTGTACTTTCATTTTCGCTTTCTTCGTTCGGCAAATATATCGCAGTGTCAGCAGCCAGCAAGACGGTTCTGACCATTCAAAAGTTCATTTTTTCTGCTGAAATACAAAGTCTGAAATTCCCTGACTAATAATTTGATCTAATTCCCCCCGAAATGCATCAGAATTACGACCAAAACTGGCACCGTCGAATCGCACTGGACATGAGCAGGCCTAGACTAGGCTAGATCCACAGTGAATGAAACAAAGAAAATAACTGACATCTGGGCATCCCTGATAGGAAACAAACTTGCGGCAAATGTAAAATACCGAGTGCCTGTCGGGCGCGTTCAGAAGGCGAAAAAGTGAACAAAAACAAAAAGCCCTGTTCTTATGATCGGTCATTGAACAACATTGACCACCAGTGCAAAAATATAAGGACTTTGGCAATAATTTCACAATTCAAGGACTTTTCAAGGCTTTGAATTTTTTTCTCAAAATCCAAGCACTTTTAAAGACCGTACAAACCCTGGTCTAAGGGGTTCTTGCTAAGTACAAAATATCACTGCACTCAGTTTTACCAAAAGCCACTTGTAAAATGTATGTAACTTTAGCATAAAGCAGAGCTTTCTCCTTCTTGGCACTTACCACAGATACACATCCTGTTTCTTTTTTCCCTCAAAGTACAGGCATTTGTTGCAGTTTTTCATTTCACAGATCTGTTCAAAAAAAAAAAGAAAGATGTATGAAATTCACAACAAAACAAAAAACAAACAAACAAAGAAAAAAAAAACATACTATCAATATATGCACCGATGATATATTTCAAAATAACTTGATATGCTATGATTTTATTTTTTTTAAACACACAAATAAAGAAAATTCAAAACCAGCCATCATATTGAAAAAGTTACCATCGTCAACAGTTTGATGGGTGCATCTGCCACTTTTAAACCATCTATAAAATTATGACATGCAATATTGCCATCACACCATAATGTTGTTCATTTTGCTTAAAAAAAAAAGCGTCTTCACTCACTCATGCTTTTTTTCTACTACATAAAGCAAAATGAATCGCAAATATCTTCTTACCTCATTTATAATGAACAGTTTGTCCTTTCTGTCCATCTTTGGTTCTGAAACACACAATGAGTAACAACATGAACCACAGCTGAAGTTCAATATTCTGATGAAACCTTTAACATAACTCTATGTATCTGTGTATCCATATATTTACCTTTCAAACAGACAAAATGAACATAATGAATGCCAATCACATATTTATCATCTGGTATTGCACCTAAGTACTGAAACAAGATGGTAAGTTTTTTTGGTATTCCTAGCAGATCTTATTTTAACTTTGCTGACATCCAAATAAAGGTTTTAAGAAACTAGCACTTTCGTTCAATGAGTGACACTCAACCTCTTGACTGGTGACGATCTTGTGAAAGTGCTGAAAGAGCACCTGCATTCATTGTATGCATGGCGAGCAATGATATGAGCATGACAACTTTAAGTCCTTAAGATACAGAACTCGAATTATTTTCTTTGAAGCAATTCAAATTCTTTTGCCTATAGAGTCTAATTCAAATGTCAAAATATTAGACTTCTAGGAGGTCTAGGAGGACTGAAATTTGAAAAGTCACCACATGAACTAGATCTACATCTAGAATCATTCCCCAACCTGCTTTTGAATGAGGCATCAATGTTCGTAAGTCATTCATCAAATGTCTGGTTCTGTATGATATTCCTCTCGATGAGAAGATAAGGCTTCTTTGTTTGTTTGTCCATTTCACCTGCAATGAAAGTAACATTAAAATCAGTGCTCTCACTGATAATACTGCCACTAAAGGCTGATTAAAACAACCATATTACATTTTTGCGTCTTGAATTATAATAAGAGTTGGGTAAGAGATTCTTCTCCAAAATAGCAGATCGCCTGGCCATATTCGGACACGTGTCCCTTTACAAGGATTCGATTATAACATGTCCGAATATTGCTTTGGTGATATTCGGACACAGAGTTTAGATATATGGAGTGGGGACTAGTTTTCCCTTCCTGGTGTGTTTCTGTATACCACCTGTGTTTTTGTGATTGTGCACGCATGATATTTGTTGTTTGTTTTCCAGGAGATATCACACGAATGGTGCTGTGCTTTTGTGAGTTATTTTCCTTCTAAATCAAGAAAAACAATAAGAGAAGCTTTTTCACCATTACAGTTTAGTTTCTAATGAAATTGATTAGAACAACCTTAAGATGATGACAGTTTCAATTTTTTTCATATTGACATTGCCAGTTGACATGCAGCAGACAACAAACACCTAAAAATAGAGAGAAATTCTGTCCCAATTCTCCCATTTTCTAGCAAACCAAATGACAATTGTTGGCAGTTTTCATTGTTTCTTTGATAAGTCTGAATGATAGGCATATTATCCAGTGAAAAACCTGTTTGTTTCTTTTGTCCCAACTGATTGGTTGCGAAACAATTAAGCTTTCAAGTTTCGATACGTTGTCTAACAGATTAGACCACAACAGCGGTTACAGTTACCGTTTTGTTAATTCTGTAATTAAATGTGACAAACACACGTCCTTTCTCCATGGCTGCACTGGATAAATGACCAAAGACTGGCAAAGTGTTTGGGTAGTTGCACATGACCGGATGTGAGAGATTTTAAAGGATGTCAGTCTCTTGACAGGCTACTAAAAATAGCGTGTGTCCAAATATACACTGGAGACTAAACGGACTTGTGTCCCTTTAGTAGTGACTTTGTAGCAGATCAATCATCATTTGACTCAGTTAGATTGATCAATCATAAAGTGTACACTGTGAAAGAATAAACAAACTCTTGAAAACTGTGACTGGGAGTGAAAAAGTAGTCAAGATCCAGGCCTTGATCACGATCAACGTTGGAGGGATTTTAAGACTAGATCTAGATGTCTCGAGTCTAGATCTAGTATTTAAGTTAGTAAGGATCGACGGTGTTTATTTTTCTCGAAATCCCTTGGAATCCCTAGGAATCCCTCGAAAGCCCTTTGGTAGACACTTACCAAATC